>QAPF01000666.1:0-21427 GCA_004367935.1 Colletotrichum sidae | reverse complement strand
TTAATATATTAATTGAATAAAATTAATATATAAATAATATTTATATAGATATAGATACTTCTAGTGCAGTTAGATAGTTTTTAAAATTTCTATGATTATATTATTATAATATTCTAAAATGTCTAGTGACTAGTATTATAATAATATATTGATATTAAAGTATGATCTAATTGATATTTAGTTTCTAATATTATTAGCTTAGTATAATAAGTTATAAGTTAACTAGATAATGTTCTTTTAAATATCTATAAATTATTTATTAACTATAATATTTAGGATGATTCTATTAAGGTTTATTTTAATAAAGTGATAGTTCTAATTATAATAGTTATAGTTAGATATTTTTATATTTATTTTACAGCATTCCTTTTATAAGTAGTTATATAGTTTTTAAAGAGATTTTAATTCTATTATAAAAAATATAGAAGAGTAATAGATTATAGAATACCTAGCTCCTATAAATACTCTATTTTAATCTATCTTTAAAAAGTTTATAAAAGTTCTTAATCTTATAATCTTAGTAGTTACTCTTAGCTATATATATTAAGTTCTAGTTTTAATAAGGCTTTCCCCATATAGATTATTACTATAAGGTCTTCTATTACTATAGAGTTAAATATTAAAACTAGAAGTATAATTATCTATAATAATAGGTAATTATATTATTATTTTAATTAGTTATAAGCTAGTATTAATATAAATACTATTATTAGGTAAAATCTATAGTTAAATCTATATATAGGGTGTAGAGCTCAGATACCATTTCAAGTATAGAGCAAAAGTGACCAAATATATTATATCTATTATGAAAAAGTTAATAAATAAGTCTTAATCCCAAAAGAATTACTTTATTATAATTCATCTATTCTTTTAAACAATGAGTTATAAATATATAAGGATAGTTATAAATAAATACTTCAAAAATAAAAAAACTTAGGATATTTCCCTTCCTTTAGATAAAGACTTTATAATACTTAATAATAACATTAGAGAAATAAACTAGGCAATTTAGAAGTAAATAAAATATTAGAACTATAAATATACTTAGCTATAAGTAATAATAATACTCCTACTTTTAGGAATACTTAATAATACTAAAGCTATCTATTAATAGGCTTAATCTAACTAAATTATATATAGTTATAGTATTAATATTAAGATAGTAGGTTTAATTGTAGAAGTAGTATCTATAGTAAACTATATGATAATAACTTTAGTAATAATTTATAATTTTATTATAATATATTTCTAAATTAATATTTAATTTATAAATTTAGTAAGCTCTAAAGTCTAAGGATGTGAAGGGCTAGACTTTAGCTTATTTACCTATAAGTAGTAAAAAATATTATATATTTAGAGTTAAAAGGTAAAAGAGAAGTTTTTATAAGAGTTTAGAAAAGTCTATATATATAATACTACCTAAGGATTATTAGAATCTTATCTAGGTGGGAAGGTTGATTTTAGATATCTAAATATAGCTCTAACTAATTATTTAAATATAGTTTTTAATATTACTCCCTTTTTCTCTAGTTACTATTTACCTATGAGTTATAAGTTAGATTATTATTATTATTTACTATTAGCTTATATATCTCTTTATAATACTCTAGTATTACTATATTTGTAATAATATTAATCAGTTTCTATATAAGATCCATATATCTTTTTTATTTAATAAAGGCTTCTTAGTAATTTATTTTACCTATTTAATATATCTTTATAGTAAGAACATTTTTAATTAGTTATTTAGTTTCCCTATTATTATTTATTAGTAGTAATAGTTAGTTATTAGTAACTACTTATTTAAATAGGGGATTAATAGTAACTTTCTAGAGGATATCTATATAGAATTATAAATAGATAGACTTTAATATATCTAGTTTAGTAATATATAGTAATAAGACTTTTATTATTATATACTTATAATATATATAGGTTAGCTTCTAGTTTAGTTTTAGTAACTTATAGTTAGAAATATTCAATTAGATTCTATTACTAATTTAGTATTAATCAGTAGGAGACTAGGTCTTATTTATTTAGACTTCTGACTTCTATTAGGTAGCTGCTATTTCAATATAAATATATATTATTACTAATTATATTCTTTTAACTAGCTAATAGGTGGTATATTTACTACTGTTGGGTATTAGTACTGCTTTTTTAATTATTAGGATAGAGTTAATATAATAATGATAATTTATAAAGAAAAGTATATCCCTATAGTATTATATTACTAATTCTAGAGGGCTAGCTATATAATAAATAGTAAGTTATTTTAATTGTTTTATAACTAGTATATAAATACCCTTAAGACTACTTAGATTTCCTAGTTCTATTATTCTATAGTTCTATTTATCTATAGGTAGTAATTAATATTTTATAGATATCTAATATTTATTAGACAATCGAATTCTGTCTACAAGTAATTTATTTAATTAGAACTTCCATTACCTATCATAGAATATAGTATATAATAGAATCTATAATAATAATTAAAAAACTACTAGATATATACTTCTACTTTTGTCATATCTATTTCTTCTAATATGAGGGTTTTACTTGGTTAGTTCTTTATAAGAAGTAGATTAGTAATAAAATCTATTAAATAATTAGAATATAATTAGTTCAATATTAAGAAAGACTTTTAAACCCCTTTTTTACTTACTTTTAAATATAAATATTCTTATATATATTATAGTTATATATAAATTAGTAGATAGTTTAGGATTATCTAGATTAATAAAACTAATAGCTTATAATTTCTAATATATTATTAGCTTTTAGGTATCTTATAGAAGAAGAATTATCTAATTCTTATACTAATTTAGTCCTAAGTTTATTAAGAAGGCTATTTCTATTTTTACTATATACTATTTAGAATCTATTTTGAAAAATAAGCTACCTTATTATATTAAAAATATATTTAGTAATCTAGATTTTAACATAGAAGTTAGGGGGAAACTATACTTCTTTCATTAGATTACTATAAAGATCTATTAATATAAAAAGTCTTTCTTGATAGTATAATCTTATATTTATTATAGGTTTAATCTTCCTTTAAAAACCTAGGTCTTAATAATACTTATATATTTTACCTAAAGCTTTATAAGGATAGTAATATTTAGGATAATTTATATTCCTTACTTCTATTACTTCTTATCATCCTATTTTTAGAAATATCTTATTTCTTCTTAGAAAAAGTATTAAGAGTTATTATTTATATATTTAATTAATATTTAAAATAGAAGTTATATCAAGATAATCCTTCTACTTACTAACCCTATTTTTTATAAGTTGCTATTTTTTTATAAAGTTTTTAAGACTTTTATAATTAGTAAAGATTTTAAATTTCTTGGCATTCTATAGTTCTACTTTCTATATTTATAAGTAAGTTAATATTATAAAGAGTTCTTCATTATAAATTAGATAGTTGAATTCTATAAGACTTAGGTATTAAGAGTAGAAGGCTACTAAGTATTTTACTCTAGTTTTATTATTTTAAATTAGTATATTACTTAGAGTAAATTTAGAATAATTAGTTTTTATTATAGCTAGGATATTAGGGTTAAATATTTATAAAACTAATTCTATAATAAAGAAGTATTTTAATATTAAGAAGGCTTCTTATAATTCAAGTTTTTAATCAAAAGGTATATATTTCTAAATTAGGCAATTTAGAGGTTTTATAATAATACTATATCATAGTATAAAGGCTTTATAGTAATTTATGAATTTCAGGAAATTATAAAAACGTTTTAGTAACTTAGGGAGTAGTTAGTTAGTAATAGTTTCTAATTTCTTTAGGTTATATCAGAAGGCTTTCTTAGCTAATATAATAAACTTAATATATTTAATTATAGTAATAGAGAATTTATTTTCCTTAGGATTTAGTTCAAGACTTATATTAATAAGTTAGCTAAGTATTAAGTAGACGTTTCCTCTATATTCCTATCTTATATTATTAGTATGAATAAGGATATTATTGATATATATTATAATAAAGTTATCTAGGAATTATTATAAATAATTATGAATATAATATTAGAGTATACTAAAGGTATTAATAAGTTTAAAAGGGTATACTATCTATTTAAAGAGATTATAATATATTTAAAAAACTATCTTCTCTTATCTATCTTATTAATCCTAATCTTACAGAATATAGTAATAATATTAAGTTTAATATATTAATAAGTTATTATAACTTTCTAGAGTATTTCTAATATAAGAGGGAAGGAATAATAAATCTTTTTTATAATTATATTAAAAGCTTAGTAACTTATATAGATGTATATCTTTCTATTTAATTTCTTTATAAAGAAGATTAGGATATTAATAGAAGAATTATTCATTTTAATAAACTCTTTATTAAGTAAGCTTTTTAAAGTCTTTTTAAATATTAAAAGCTCCTCTTATAATATATTATAGAAGGATTTCTATAAGACGTTAGGTTTTTATTTCTTATTATTGAAGATTAGTAAAATATATTAGCTTATTTCTAATTAATTAGAAAGGAATTAGTATAGTATATCTAAATAGAAGAAGTTTGGGACTTTGTTTAAGATATCAATAGAAATATAATCCCTTAAGTCTACTTCTACTTTTAGGATTAATATTTTTTAATACCTATTAGGTTAATAGATATCATCCAATAGGGATTTAGTATCTTATTGATATACTATATAATATATAAATAGATAAATATAAATAAATTAGTATTAAATAGGTAGGCTGATTAAATCTCTTTAAGTTTTACTAGTTTGTCTTAGTATTTTAAATAAGCTATTATATTATTTTTCCTATAAACTATCTATGAGACTTAAGTACTATATATAATATAGTTATCTTCTATTTATAACTACTTAAAATAAAAGAATAGTTAGAGACCTTTTATAATATAAATATAGATTTTCTATATATAGCTACTAATCTCTAGTATTAACATAATTACTTTTCTTAGTATTACTAGGTACTAGCTTAACAATATACTTTCTGATTTATCTTTTTAACTTATTAACTAATAAGAGGTGGAATTTCTTTATAAGAGAAGTATTAATAATAGTATAAGTATTATAATTTATATTGATAAATATATTAATAGATTAATTTCTATTAATTCTAATCTAAATAGTAGTTAATGACTAATTACTTATGTATTCCTCTTTTTTTTATCTTATCTTATTACTTCTATTTCTATTAGCTTTAAGGTTTAACTTTATTTTAGAATTATTCTTTTTTTAAAGTTTTATTATTGTTAAATAGGGGAATACTATTTCTCTAGTTATCTTTAGTATAAGATATAGTAATTGTAGTTTTTATAACTTTTATAGTAGTTTTCTTATATTTTTATACTATATAATTCTTATAAATATAGTTTTCTTTATTATATTTATAATATTAGTAAGTATTTTAATAGTCTTTAATATATTTCTCAGGAGTAGAAGAAGAATCATTAGAATTTTAATATTCTTAGTATTCTTTAATTACTTTAGTTGTTATAATATTGTTTTTTATATTATAAGTAGTAGGCTTCTAAAAAGGTAGTTAATAATAAGTAAATATCTTTTTTTATATATTTGAATCACTAAGTTATATCTTAGACTTTTAATAATTAGAATCTATACTTAGTAGGAAAGTTGATTATAATAAGTAGTTCCTTAAAATAGGGGAATAATATAACTTCTAGTAAAGAAATCTAAACTATATCTAACTATATATACTTTTCAGGATTAGCTAGGGTTTCCTTAAATTAAAATAAGAAACTAATTAGATATTTATTTTCTTTTTATTAGAAGCTTAATAATTAGATAATAATATAGGGCTAGTTATATAAATCTAAGTCAGTTTTATTAGAGTAATTTATAAAATTATCTAGATTATAGAAATTCTCTAGTTTTCTAATTATATAGAAAGTTTCAACTATTTATTAAGAACTAGAATTTAAATAGAAATAGGTTAAATATTAATATTCCTAATTATTATTAAATAAATAGTTCCCACTTAATATAGTGGTTTAATATCTACCTAGTTTTTACCGTTTTATAGCAAGAGTAGTAGGTTTAAATCCTATAGTAGGCAACTATAACTAGTATTCCTACTAGTTATATAAACTATATAGTAACTACTACTAACTATTAGTTCTTACTACTAGTTGGAAAACAGCTAGTAACTATTTACAACTAGTAGTAAATACTACTAGCTAGCTAGTATTAATATTATATAACTACAATCTTTTAAAGAAATAATTATAATAGATATAGGCCTATATATACCTTCTATATTTATCAGTAATTATATTCAATTAACTATATTTACTACTTGAGGTTTCTTCTATTTAAATAGTTCTTTAGTACTAGTAGTATCTATAGAGTTTATAAGATAAGAGCTGACTACTAGGTATAACTTCCTTTAAAAGATTTCCAAGAAGCAGATAATTAAATAGATTAAAAACCTTTAGAATAACTAATTAAATAAATAGTAATTAATCTTAAGATTAGCCTCTATTTATTAAATTTATACTTAATATTTGTTCTATTTTTCTGAAAACCTTAGGAATAAGAGAAGAAACTTCTTCTAGTAATTAGCTATTAGTCGAAGTATGATAATATTATTAATTTTAAAGGCTAGTATTCTAATAGATATTATTCTAGAAGTTACTAAAGCATTTTAATATAGATTAGAAATACCTACTATAGTAGTTACTTAGGAGTTACTACTTATTATAATATCTTATCTTACTAATTTATACATAAATTTATTAAATTTCTAGTAGAAAGAGATTAAAGTATATTATAATTACTATTAGAATAATTTACTTATAGGGTTATTATTTATAGGAGTATTTTAAAGGATTCTAGTATTTTCTATTATTCTTTATATTAATTAGTTGATTATTTATTATATATTATTATATCCCAAGAGATTTATGTAACTAAATTATATCTTTAATTAATAAGGAGCTATATTTTATTTAGTATTATCTATTAGTAAATAAAACTAAGTTCTAAATATATAATAGGTTAGATCTAAGCTCATTTAATTATAAGTAGTATAAAGTACTTTGTACTTAGAACTAATAGGTAAAAGAGAAGTTTCTATAAAATCCTAGAAAAGTCTGTGTCTATAGTATTACCTAGAGCTTATTAAAGCTTTACTTAGGCGGTAGGGTTAATATTAAATACTTAGGTATAGCTCTAGCTAGTTATTTAGATATAGCTTGTAATAAAGGAATTATTAATACAAACTTAATAATCAATATTATCTCTAAAGAATATATATAAGAAGCTAATTTATAATCCTATATAATCCTAATAAAATGAAACTTCTATAATATTATAAATATTAGATATACTATAGATTTCACTAAGATAATAATAGAAGATATCTAACTAAATAATTACTATATATCTAATATTAAATTCTTCATTATAACTAACAATTATATTATAAAGTCCCTAATTCTAAATATCCTATTTATTATTCAAATAGAAATAATATTGAATTATACCTAAAACTATATAATTAGAATACTTTAATCTAAGAATAATAGGCTTAATATCTTACTATTTTTCTATACTTTTAATTGAATAGCAAAATTCAATACTATTATTATAGATATAAATAATCTTAATTAAATTCAAAAGTCATATAGCTTATTTCTTCTTTTATATGAGAGAAATTAGTAATTTCTATTAATAATCTTATATTAGTAAGTAATTATTCTTTTATAAGAAGAAATAGTTAATATAAAAAAGGAAAAGAAGAAGAATTAGATATACTACTTCCTAGTTTTAAGTCAGACTTTACAGACTTTATATTATAACTATAAGTCTTAATACTAAATAAAGTTTAAATATAACTAAATAATAAGAAAAGAAGTTATTATAATAACTAATAACTTAGAAAAGGAATTTTAAGAGAATTTAGAAATTTCAATTTACTAAGTAATTAAAATGAAGGTTTATAAGATTTATTATATTATTATATCTCTTAGAAAATATAACCTAGATTATCTATCTTATAATAAGAAGTATCCTTATAATCTTTACAAATTTGAATTATAAGCTTAATAAGTTTTAATAAGAAAGAAGAAGAATTAAAGAAGCCTTTATTATAGGAGTTATAAAATAAGAGTAGAACTAAATATTATACTAATAGATTAAAAGACTTCTAAATATATTATAATAATAAATATATAAGGCAAACTAATTAAAGATATTAATATACTTTATAAAATAAAAAATAAAAGGATTAATCTAATTAATAATATCTTATTTAATAATATAATACTTAAATATAACTCTAAATAGAAACTAAAGATATAAATAGAAGTACAGAAAATTATTAAGAATAATCCTAAGGGATAATTCATAGATATAATTATACTAAAGTTTTTGAAGATTTATATAAGAAAGCGTCTCATTCTAAAATAACTGAATAAAATTATAAACTTAATAAGCTATTTATAGAAACTTTAAAAAGAACTTCTAATACAAATTTTAAAAACTTAAGAATAAAAGCTTATATATAACTTTAATTACTATGAAAAGCTATTTAAGTTAATTATGTTACTATAGATAATTAAAATAGTCTTAAAAGAACGTAATAAGTAAAGTTAATTCTAATCCCTAAAAACTTAATTAAAGATATTATTAGAATACTGAAAATCTATCTTTAGAATAAAGATCTTAAATGCAATTATACTATATATTAAAAGTCTTTCTTTTTTATTCAAAAAAAAAAGATAGTAAGATAAAACTTATTAACTTAATTATAAAAGTTAATAGTATTATAACTTAAAATATAAAACTACTACTAAAAACTAATAAGTTCTTAAATAACTTTAATATATATAAACTCTTATTTCTTCTTAATATTTTCTCAAGATATAATTAGATTCCTCTTAATCTAAAACGTTAGAATTTAACAATTCTTATAATCCTATTAAGCCTATTTATATATTATACTTTATTAATAAGAAGTATTAATTCTATTACTGAATTTATATAAATTATAATAAAAGTCCTCTATGATTTTTTTCCTAATTATTATAGAGTACTTTTAAGTAATATTATAATAAAAAGGCTAATAATTATAAATAATAGTAAAGATAACTTATAATACCTAGGTATGTATAAGTATATTCTAAAATAGATTTGGAATATTAATAGAATTCTTATAAATATCAAACTAATTAGTTATATAATTATAATAGTTAAACTATAATAAGTATAAGAGATAATTACTATTATAAGTTATATATATATATATATAGAGTATATAATTGAAAAGTAGAAGAATCTAAAACTACCAAAATAACAAAATAGAAAGTATATTATAATATCTTAGAAATTAAATTATGTTTAAATAATATACTATTATACTATATTTTAATAAAAAATTACTTTACTATTATATAGCTTTTTAATAACTTATTTAATAAGAATATTGCTTTTTAATAGTTAGAACTATGAAAGATAGTAATAAGATAATTATAATATAAACGTTATAGTACTCCTATATCTAATTCTATTAATTATAATTAGAAAAAGAATAGATCTATTAAGTAGTTAATATTAATAATATGAATTAAAATATAGTTTTAAAATAACTTATTAAATAGAAGAAAAGTATTCCTTATTATAAGAATGAATTATCTATAGACTTAAAGCTTAATTATAATATAGAGAAGAAAGAGTTCTAAGAATCATTAAAAGTTTTAAAGTAAGTTGATAACTATTTATATAGTTAGTATTTCTTATTAGAAATAGGTATAAGAATACTAGTAGTTTAACTTAATAGTATAATATAAGACTTTTTAGAAATACTTATTATTTATAAGATATTTTAGATATAGATATTTAACTTTAAAACTTATTATATTAATAATATAGTAAACTTAATAGTTAATAAGTTATTTTAAAAGCCCTTTAAGCTATTTAATAGAAGTAATAAAATTAGCAAAAGGAATATAGATAATTGAATTGATAAATAGATGTTTTTATAGATATAAATATATAAGCTTTTTTTAATAGAATATACTCTTCTAATAATAAATAATATATAGAAGAAATCTTTAATATAAATATTAATTTTTCTATAAGTAGTATTATAAACTTTAAACTAGTATTCCCTATAGCTATATTAAGTATTTTATAAGTCTAATTATATAAATTTTAGTAAATTACTTATTATTTAGTCATTCCAAAGAGGCTATTTAATATTAATTCTAATTGTTTTGAAGTATTTAAATATAAAGCTTTAATATTCTAGCTATAAGACTAATTATTTTTAATATAAATAATACTATATAAACTGATATTTTAATAAGGAAAAAATAACCTTATAAGATAATAGAAACTTATGATTATAATATATAATAAGAATAAGTATTATAATTAGAAAGTAGCTTTCTATAAATTATCTAACCAATACTACGAAATAGATATATATAGAGAAATATATAAAAAAATAAAGTATTATTCAGACTATTAACTATACTAAACTAAATACATAAGCAACCGTTATAATTTTACTACTCTATATAGATATCTATTGAATAAGATTAACTTAAATACTTAGAAAATAGGTAAATAGTATTTTATTAAGATAAAGGATATTTTTACTAAATAGCTAGAAGTATAATAGCTAAGTAAAATAACTTTTAAAGTTATTATAAAATTCTTATAAGAAGAAATAATAACTTTATATAATCTTTATAATATACTTATTATAAATAATAAACTAGAGAATAAATAGTATATTATTAAATTTAATAAGTAGTATAATATAAAAAAACAAATTAATTCTATTTATAACCTTTAAACTAATAGTATTATTCTGATTAGATATTAACTTATTATTTATACCTAATTAATCTAAATAGTAGAAAGTAGTAATAAGGATTTTAAACTCTTACTATTTATAGTATTATTTATAGATTGAATAATAATTTAAATATTAATAAATTATACTTACTTCTATCTTAAGGATAACTATAAAGATATAATACTAATTAAAACCCTAATATTTATATAGAGAGTTATAAATTAAATATTAATACAAATAGAAGAAGGAAATTATAACTAAAGATAAAAGTATTTATATAATTAGATAAAGATAAAAAGAAAGCTATAGAAATAGTTATAAAATAGTATTAAAAAGTAGTAGAAGGTTTTAATACTGAGTAGGCTAATATTATTTAAAATAAAGAATACAAAAATAGGGATTTTATACTAATTGATAATATAATAAAAGTAATTAATAAATTATTAGAATAAAAGTTAGAATACTATTAGATTAAGTTTTTTTAAATCTTTTTATATATATTAGATTCTTCCTTATATAAATTAGTAATTTTATTAAGTATAGAAATTCAAAATTTAACTTATATCAATAATTACTTATAGAAATTTATCTAGATATTTACAAAATACTAAAAACTATTAAACTTAGATATTTATAAGTCTTAACTAGAATTAGAACTAGGGAGAGTCTTCCTAACAGAAAATAAACCTATAGATATTAGAGAAATAGAAAATTATAGGAAACTTATAATCCTAAGAGAAAGTAATAATAATAAGGAAGATATACTTTTAACTTAATAATAAGTATACCTATTAAACATTTAGAAGATTACTAATATAATATTAAAAGATCTTATATTTAGGATTTATCTCTTTAAATTAAACCTAAACAAGTAAGTAGTATATTAAGGAATATTTCTTTAAAACCGAAATTCTCTCTAGATAATATTTAGAGAAATAAATATATAGTTATAAATTTAAAAAGATAGTTTAATTTATTATTTTCTTTCTATTATACTTTTGATAAAGAGATTTAATTTTCTAGCCTTTGAATTTAGAATTTTTAACGCTAAGTTATTCTTCCAAGTTTTAAAAAAGGAAAGTTATAAATTAGAGAAAATAGTATTTTATTTTACTACTTCTATTATTTTGAATAGTTAAAAAACCTAATTCTAATCTTTAACAATTAAAGTATTTTATTGTCTTCTTTAAGTTATATAACTATTTATTTTAGTATGAAAGTTAGGTATTTAGAAAAATATAATATAAAATGAAAAGTATAATAAAGAAAGGTTTTATTTTTATTTATAAACTTATTCTATATTCTTTATTTCTTCTACTTTAGTATTTCTTTTATTAAACTAACATTCAACTAAGAACTCTTTATTTTACAACTTTAATTCTTCACTATATTTTAATATTCCTTTAAATATAAGAAATGTTTTAATTTAAAATAACTAAAGAAGGAGATTATATCTAAAAGGATAAGTAGTATATATAAAAGTAGTATTAAGAATACAATATAATATTTTCTATTAAAGAAAGATAATATTAAGAAATTAGCTAAAGTTAAAATAAGTTATTAATAATAACTTAGTCTTTTTAAACTTCTAAGGAGTCTTAGATTTAAGAATAAGGAGTTTATTATACTTATTATTTAACTAATAGCTTTCATTAGAATATATTTAATTATAACCTTATCATTACTAGATTCTAATATAATTGAAATTAGAAATCTCTTAAATCTTATAAGAAGAATAATTAATATAAGGAGTTCTAAAGAGGGAGATATATTTAAAATAGAATTTATAGACCTAAAAGCTAACTTTATTGTTATATATTATATATACTTACTCCTTATAATAATTATAAAATATTATATTCTAATTATTATAT
Source organism: Colletotrichum sidae (assembly GCA_004367935.1). Lineage (NCBI taxonomy): Eukaryota > Fungi > Ascomycota > Sordariomycetes > Glomerellales > Glomerellaceae > Colletotrichum > Colletotrichum sidae. The sequence goes on along the minus strand of QAPF01000666.1, from coordinate 8,726 downwards.
TTCTAAATAAAGAAGTTATATATAGTAACTAGATAATTAATAATCTTCTAAATCTATTAGCTATTAGGATAGGTAATAGTTTAATAAATAAAGATTTTTTATTAAAGTATAACTATCTTTTTAATATATAAGTAGACTTTCTCATAGTTTTGTAAACTTATAAACATATAAACATATACTAGAAAGTTGCTTATATAACTTGAAGCTCTTTATAAATTCAGAGTTATAATATAACTACTACTTTAAAATACTTATTCTAAGAGATATTAATATATAGAAATATAAAACTAATAATTACCTAACATATAGGTTAACTTATAGAAGAAGATAAAAGAGATACTAATAATTCATAATTAGCTTAATTAAAAGAATTAAAACTTAAAGGTATAGGTTACTTACTACTTTTTTTAATATAAGAAGGTTAATATTATAGATTAAATGAAAAGAATAAGATTTTTTAAATTTATAAGAATAACAAGTATTAGTATTCTTAATGAAGAAATTAATTATATTAAGTTATAATTAAAAGAAGTTAATTAAAAGTAAAGTAAAATAATAGCTAATAAGTTATAAATAAGAAAGAGAGAAAGATTAATAAGGTATAGGTTAGAAGAAGTACTTTTATATTTCTAATTATAATAAATATATAGTTATAATTAAAATAATACTAAAATATCCTACTAATTATAAGAGAAGAACTCTTTTATTTCAAAAACTGATTATATCTCTTAAGTAAATTAGTTAGAAATAATATATTTATCAGCTTAAAATTATTTAAATAAATGTTTTTACATTCTGATGAAGTAATAATTCTCTCTTTAATATACTAATAGATATATCCTAATTTCCCTAAGTTTAAATAAGACTTTTATTTTAATAAATACTTTTTCTAAAGGAAATATTATTTAACTTAAAGTTTAAATTTATAAATACTCTTATTATTATTTAAATAACTTTCTTTCCTATTGAATAGTATTTAATAAAGATTCTATTTCATATTATAATAAGTCTAATAGAATCTCTTATTCCTAATGATTTATATATTCAGAATAATAATTAGTATTATTAATAAAGTATAAAATTAGGAACTTCTTATTTATTCCTAGATTTATAAAATAGGATAGATCTACTTCCTATAGTACTTTCTAAAAACTAATTCTACTAAATATATCTAAAATATTATAGTAACTATCTTCTACTTTATATAACTATATATAATAAGTAGCTAAGAAACCTTAGTATTAATATTACACTCTTATAAGAATAATTTTCTTATTAATTTAAATTAGGAAAATTCATAACAATAAAGTATTAATTTAATTACTTCTAAATTATAATTATTAGAAATAACTATATTATGAATTGAGATAACTTCATAGAACATCTAATTAAACTATATAATCTTATTAATTAAATTTAATAATAAGATATATTGATTTAAGAGACTTTATTAATAAGCTTTATTTAAATTACATAAGATCATATAATAGATATTGTCACTTACTATATAAATATAAATAGTAATTCAAAAGAAGAAATTAAATAATATAACTAATAGTATATAAAGAAGTACTTTATACTCCTATTCTTTTTATATAAAAGTAGTATAATAGTTTAAATAGGCTTCTTAATAAACTAATACTAAAACTATATTTACTATTATAATATATAATAAGCTAATAAGTATAAAGAAGAGAAGTTTATTAATATTTTAAGATTTATAGATTTATATATAAGAAGAAATAAGATAGAACTATAGTATTTAATAATTTAATATACTTATATTATATTAACTATATAATACTTCAAATAGGTATTAGTATTAATATTACTTAATTAAATATAATAAGCTCTTATTATAATAAACGTCTTCTTCAGAAGATATAATTATAAATATATAATGAATAGTGAATAAGTTAAATTTACCTAGGAATTTTATAGCTTATTATTACTTAGTAAAATACTTATATTAAGTAGAATTATATAAGATATATAAGAGATAGATTATTAATATAATAATAAAGTTAATAAGAAAGGTTACATATTGAAAATATAATACAACTTCCTTAAATGCTTTAAAATTAATATTATAAAGGAATATTTACTTATTATTATTTCAAAAGTAATATCTAGTTTCATTTTAGTAAATAAAATCTAACTAGTAGAAAAACCCTTAGTAAAATATTTATAAACCCCTTAGCTACTTATTAAACTAAACTTTTTTATAAAAACTACTACTAATACTATCTAGAATACTACTTATTAAAATAGTCTTTTTAAAACTGAAATTAGAAAATTTCTATCAATACTAATAGGAAGCTATGTAAAGAGAAATTAAAATATAGAGAAATCGGAGTATAGAGAAATTACTTTCTTTACTTCCTAGCCCCTATAATTAAAGACTTAATAGAAGACCTTACTTTAATAAAACTAATAGATTAAGAGTTATAATTAAAACGCTGAATCAAAGTTTCAAGTTGATATTAAATAATAAATACCATTTTTCAATAGAAAACTAATATCTTAATAATGAGTCTATATAAAATTCTTTCTTAGATTACTATAGTATAAACCTAAAGATTAATTAATAAAACCCTATTATATAGTAAAAAATAGTTAAATAGGAAATCTACCTCTATAATACTAAGGATATACTATAAGTAATAGAATATCCAGATTGTTAGGAATTTAATATATTTCTCTATTTAAATCTACAAAATAGCTTTACTATCTACTAGATACTCAAGTAAGCAAATTTATAACATACTAAGAGTAGTTATAATACTAATAGTAACTTATTTAAATATAAGTAGTAATTAGTAAATGACTTATTAATAAACTTATAAAAAACTAATATTACTATATTCCTTATAAATAATAGTAATATCTACTAGGTTAATCTTATAATTATTTAAATAATAAAGAGGATTTTGTATTCTAATTCTATATAAGAAGACTCTAATAACAACTAATTTATCAAAATAGTAGAATAGCTATTATAATTCTATATTAATATAAGAGCTTTACTTAATATAATTAAATTATTTTGAATTAATATTTAGATAGTAATAATAGACTTTTAGTATAAATAGTTTACTTATAATATTTAAATAATAGAATAATCTAAAGTGGTTATTTAAAATAGAATATTTGATATTATAAATTCGCTATAAGTTTTAGTAGATAAATAATATAAATATAAAAAAAGATTCCTTTAGTCTTCTATTAATTATTAATTATAGATAAATATTTCAAACCTTATAATAATATCTATAAAAACCTATTAAGATAAAATGTAATCTAGACTTATGAAGACTATAAGATAATAAATTACCTCTTATTTATTTTTAATAATAACTTATTATAAGTATTAGGAGGATATTCATAGGATTAAATACTAATTAGATAATTATCTTAATAATAACTAAAGTATTAAAATTAGGAAAGTTAATACTTAAGCTTTAGAGAATACTATAAAGTAAAACTTATTAGATTAACTTAATATTAATATAAATATTATATTAAAACTTTTAAAATAGACTATAGGTATATATTCTAGTTAAACTTATTCTTCTAATATTAGTTTACTAAGTTTTTCCAATACTACTTCTATATTCTTAAGTTAATATACTACTTTATATTAACTACTTTAATTTATATAATTATATAAATATCTCTAATTATATAAAAGAGTAATTTATAAATCAGTAAGTTAATTATTAAGTTTAAATTAAGTAGAATATTCCTATTAAATTAGTAATCTATATATTTTTATAATTTCTAATAGAGAAGAGTTAGTTATAATTTATTTTCAAATTAATCTGAAATAATTATTAGTAGTTAAATAATAAGTAGATAAGATTAACTAGTAGAAATAAAATTAGAAATAGAGAGGAATTCAAGTAGTTAGACTAATAATAATAATAATATAGATAGATTCTCTTTTAGTTAAACTTATTATATAAAACCTTTAGTAAGTCTAGAGAGAAGATTATAATAAGCTTAAATCTAAGACTTCTTTTATAATATAAATAATATATATATATAAATTATAAGTTTATATATCTAGTATTCACCTTTTAAATAGGAGTAGGAGATATATATTTATATGTTATTCTACTTTTTAGATTTCAAAATACTATTTCTATAATTAAAATACTTTTTATATTATAAATCTATAAGTATAATACTTCTTATTTAATATATTCTTCTAGATTTATCCCTCTATTTTCTATTACTATAGGATTAGATTTAGAAGAAGTTATTTTATTTATTCATTTTAGTTATTCTAACTTAGGTAGCTAGCGCCTATTTTGATTTTAAATAGAATTATTAGAAAGAAGTTTATATTAAATAGATAAGTTATATATAGCTTATATAAAAACTATTATACTTATTAGAAGATATTATTTAATATTTATAAAGAGAAATATAAAGTAATTAAACCTAATAATAGTAACTTAATATATATTCTAAATTAGTTTATATAGTAGGCTTAAAGTTGAAATATTATAATCATAATAACTATATATTAAATAGGGTAGTATGAAGAGAGAAGATAATATTATATTTAAAAGTTAGAAACACATTTTCAAGCTTTAGAAAGTATAAAAATAGTAATAGGTATATAGAATTAGTTGTATTAAAGGTCTTTGATCTATTTAAAGTCATATACCTCTTAAGACTTTTTAAAAGAAGCTACACCTAGTAGTTAGCTCTTATCTTATTTATCCTATAGATACTACTAGTTCTAAAGAACCATTTTTTTAATAGAGGAAACCTCAGGTAGTAATAATACGGTTAATTAATATAATGTTTAATAAATAGGGAAAGTATAAGCCTATCTATTATAGTTACTCTATAAAGGATTGTAGTTATATAATATTAATACTAGCTAGCTAGTAGTACTTATTACTAGCTATTATTAGTTACTAGTTATTAATAGCTAGTAATAGAAACTACTAGCTAGTAGTAGTTACTATATTTAGTTTATATAATTAGAAGGTATAAAGCTACTAGTTATACTTACTTATTATAGGATTTGAACCTACTGCTCTTATTATAATAGTAAGAGCTAGCTAGACGTTAAACTATTACGTTAAGTAGGTAGTAATAGGTATATAGAAGATAAGTAAATAATAAATTAGAAGTAGAAAAGTTTTAATTTAAAAATAGTAATTAGTAATCTAAATATTTATCATTATTATATTAAGAATAGAAGAGGAATAGTATTTATATAAGCTTAGAGCTTTATAAAAGAGTAATATTATTTAGAAAGAATAGAAGCTTCTTTATAAATGAGAGAAATAAGAATAATATTAATAGAAAAAAATAAATTAGTAGGAAATAGTAATATAATAATTATACTAGAATTATACTTCTTAGTTTTATAGTAATTAGTAAAATAAGCTTTGGTAGTAGTATTCCTTTCTTTAATCTATTTTATAGTAGTTATATAGAAAGTAATATAAATCTTACTAAAAGTATTCTTTTATAGAATATATATAAACTAAAGATTTAGAAAAATAATTCAGAATCTTATATAATAATAAGGTTATTTTTAGCTAAGAAGTTAGTATAAATATTAATAAAAGTATATTCAATAGTAATAGTAGTCTTATTGATCTAGAAAGTATTAAAACAGATAGATATAAGGCTTAAGATATATAATCATATTTTAATTTTATTATAATAATAACTAAAGGTAGGCTTAGTATAATAGAAGTAGTAAGTAGTATTAGTTATTATAATTCTATATTAGTTTCTAGAACAATTAAAAGGAGTAATTGTTATATATTAAGAATATTATAGTAAAAGTTAAGATTTTTAATACTAAGGGGAACATTACTTATAATAATATAAGTAATATAAATAAAGTAGGAAAGTTTATAGGGGGCGTTTTAATTAGTAGTAGTAGGAGATATATAAGTAGAAGAAGTAGTATAAATATATCTAATATAAAGCTATAATCCTATTAGTAATAGAAGTTTTAGTAAGATACTTAGAAGGATATATAGTAGAAGGAGGGGTTATAGTATACTTAGGAGGAGTAGCCTCCTTTTCCTTACCTTTATTATTATTCTTATTATTACTACTATAAGTAGCAGGGGATTAGGGAGGCGACGTAGAGGTAGCAGGGGAATAAGTAGGTAATATAGATTTAATAGGAGGTTTATTAGTAGTTTTGTTAGTAGTAACCTTTTTATTAAGCTTATAGAAATAGCTTTTAACCTTAAAGCTTTTGATAATAAGAAGCTATTAGAGGTTAGAAATAGTTAATAAGGAATTAAGAGATAGATTATAACTTACTATTATAGTTAGAAAAGTAGTATTATAATTTATTATAGGAAAATAGTATAAGTAAAGTAATAGAGAGATAGGGTAATAATTAGTTAACTTATAATAGGAAAAAGAATAAGTTATAATATAGGAAGAAGTTAATTAGTCTAATGTATTAGGTTAATAATAGGATTAAAATATAGTAGTAATAGTAATTATTCATTTATAATAATTTTATAAGGTTTATAGAGAGAGAAGCAGAAGTATAAATTAATAGGAAGCTCTAGTAATAAAGTATACTATAATATATAAATACCTAAGTAGTATTAATTAATAGGAGGATTAGACTAATAATACTACTATTATAGCTATCTTATTAGCTAACTAGAGAGGGGTTATATATTATAAGCTATATCTTACTAGAACTAGCTATAGCTAGCAAATCTCATTCTACTACTATAGAGTATAAGAGACCTATTTTACATATATCTTATAGTTTTTCTGAAATTTATTCTTCTTTAGTTTAGATTCTTTTTATCAAAATACCCCTATATTTAATTTCGCAAGCTATGCTTTCTATAGATATTATTATAAATATAGAGTAAAAGTAATTAAATAAAAATAATCTAAGTATAGAAAATATGATTATTAATTACTTAAGTTTTATATATATTCTTTTACTATTTTGAAAACTATATTTGTATTATTATGCTCATAGCAGAGTATTTAGGTTTAGAAGATTAAAGTATTTTATAATATATAAAAAAAAGTATTCTAGAGATATAGGTTATCTATAATACTGAACTGATTATAGAAATTAGTGAGTTATATTACTATATCTTCTTCTATATAGTAATACTAATACTCAGATATTTTGCTTATATACTTAAGAATCTAAGTTATTATATAAGTTTAATTTAACTACTTATATTGATATTCTTAAATTCTTAAAATATAGAAATTATAGAATAAAATATAAGCTTTAAGGCTTTTCTCTATACAATCTATAGTATTTGTATAAATGTTATAATAGTATTTACTAGGAATTATTAATCTTTTTTATAATCTATTTCTATAAAAGTAGTACTTTCAAAAATACTTAATTTGAGTATTTTAAAAACTTATTAATACTAATTAGGTTTTAGAAAATTACTTGGGAGTAGCTTTCAAAGAAATTCTAGAAAGAGACTTTAATAGATAGTTACCTTAAAATTAAAGTAGTTTTATAAGTTATAAATTTTAACTTCTACTTAAAAAGTATTATACTAAATAAACTATTAATTAGATACTTGAAAAATTCAAAAAGAAATATTTTGATAAATATCTTAGTATTTAAAATATATTAAAGTATTATAATATATATTTTTAGTCTAGTAGTTTCTTAGTGTCATAAAACCCTTAGTTATTATATATAAATAAGGGTGAAAATCTAGTATATATTATATATAACTGAATATAGTCTAATATATTATATAAAGCTTTATGTTAAGCCATTTAATTTCATGGTGAAACTTATAGAAATAGTACTAATACCTAATGTTTAACTAGTATAAACTTAACTTCTCGAGCGTATTTTTCCCAATTAAAATATATTTATTCTACTAAATAGATTTTAGCCTTAGCGTGTTAGTAGTTATATGGGTGCGACCTTCTTAGGGCTTAAGGCTAAATACTAGGGCTTTTCGTTTATTAAGTATATATATTTACCTTATTGTTAGTTGCATTGTACTGTGAGTATATAGTAACTATACGTATTACTATATATATAATAATATGCCTTCTATATCTTACTAGTAATAAGCACTAGGTACTTAGTACTAACTATAGCTAAATATATAGTAGTTAGTAAGTAATTACTATACTATAAATATAGAGTTTTATATAGTACAATATATTATATAATATAAGAAGAATAATAATAAATAACTAGAATACTACTTCATATTTATATAGTTTAATTACTTTTGCTTTATATCTGGAATAATATCTAAGCTCTATACTTTATATATAGATTTAACTATAAATTTTACTTAATAATAGTATTCATGCTAATACTAGCTTATAACTAGTTAAAATAGTAATGAAATTACTTATTATTATAGATAATTATATTTCTAGTTCTAATATTCAACCTTATAATAGTAGAAGACTTTATAGTAACAATTTGTATAGGGAGAGCTTTATTAAAGTTAAAACTTAATATATATAGTTAAAAGTAATTATTAAGGTTATAAAGTTGAGAACTTTTATAAACTTCTTAAAGATAGAATAAAATAGAATACCTATAAAAGCTAGGTATTTTATAATTTATTATTCTTCTATATCTTTTATAATAAAACTAAAATCTCTTTGAAATCTTTATAGCTATTTATTAAAAAAGTATTATAGAATAAGTATAGAAATATCTAGCTATAATTATTATAACTAAAGCTATTAGTATATTAGAC
>QAPF01000665.1:0-21869 GCA_004367935.1 Colletotrichum sidae | reverse complement strand
TATTTATTATTATTTATTATTATTTATTATTATTTATTATTATTTATTATTATTTATTATTACTTATTGTTATTTATTGTTATTTATTATTATTTACTATTCTTCATTTTTGTTTTCTATTTTCTTCATATAGTCTACTCTCTACTATTAAATTAAATTTAAATGAGAAGTTTGTTGATATTAGAAACTAGCAATAAGAAATACTTTAATAATATTATAATAGAATTATAATAAACTTAAAGATTTCATATTTAGGAGGGGCCAATAGCTTGCTTTATACTATAACTATCAGCAGATATATTACCCCCTAAAGTATAACTTTAGCCTTTTTACCCCCCTACTAACTACTATAGCTTGTCTCTAGTTAACTTAAAACTAAACTTCTTATACTTATACCTAGTATACTTACTTTATATTTACTTTTTTCAAAATAAATAATTAATAACTCCTTATATAATAACCTTATACCTTTATATTTCTACGCTTTTATAACTATATATAATTTAAATATCTCAAGATATTCAATTATTACTAACTATAAGTATTCTATTTGAATATCTATTACTTTAATATTTACAATCTTAATATTTCTATTACGAACTATATCCTATTTACCCTTAAGATAAAGGTTTATACTAATAATATTAAAGTTCTCTATTTTTCATATAGGTTACCTTATCACAAACCTAAGCCTTAAGGCTTATATAGGATATTACTATTAGAACTCTATATAACTACTACTCCTTAGTCTAGTAAAGAGTTTTCACTTTAAGTATAAACTCTTTAAGTTTATTATAATATGATTAAAATACTACTAAAGTATTTCTTATAACTAACTTCTAATATTAATAAACTTCCTATTTAAATTTAACTTAGTAGTAAATAATAGACTATATAAAAGAAATAAAAAATAGTAAAAAATAAAGGTAAATATTAATACTATAAAACTTCTAATACGAATTCTAATAGACTAATAGTAGACTAACCTAATAAAAAATTAAAACTAATCTTTCTAATAAGTTTTTATATAATTCTAATAAGACTATAAAATAACCTTTTAAATAATAAATATATCCTATATAAAAAGGAAACTACTCCCTATTAGTACTTTTTTAATAATAATACTTTCTATTTTCCTATATAGAAGATAACTATATAGTATAAATTAGAAATTAATTAGATTTTTGTTAAGAGATTAGAGAACTTCTAATAGTTCCTATAGACTAACTTATTATTTAAAATCTAGATATAAATTAATAACTTTTAAATAATATAAAAACTTTAGTATAATTAGAATATGAATATATTTACCTAGTATCTTACTAAGTATTTTAAGAACTCCTATTATAATACCTAGGTTTTTAAGAAACTTTACTACTTCTATTAAGAATCTAAATAGATATTTACTAAATTTATTATTAAATCTAGATTACCTATAAAATAAATAAGAAAATACTCTTAAATAGGAAGTATCTAACTAAACTACTTCTAATTAACCTTCTCCTATTAAATTTAAATAATTACTACTAATTATAGTATTAGCTAGATAGACTATTATACTACAATTTAATATTATTATATAATTATAATAAATCTTAAGGTCTTTTATATAAAGCTATAGAATTATAACAGCTATAACCTTTATCCTAATTAGAACTAATATTTAGTAAGAATAAAGATATATAGATAATAAATATAAAAGTAATTTAAATTATTCTAATATTAATATAATAATACTATAATACTACTCCTCTTTATTATAAAAAGCTAAATAGATAAATAGTTATAATTAATAAGCTTTACTTGATTCCTACTATAAATATATATAAAACTAAGTAGGTAGATTCTATAGTTATCTAAATATATATATAGGCTAGTACTTATATACACTATAATACTAAGGACTATTTTATTATTAAATGAAGACTATATCCTACCTACCTACTAGTAACTTCTAATATTAGGAATTAAACCTTATAATTAGATAAAAAGATTATAAATAATAAGAAAAAAACTTAACCCCCTAAGAAACACTCCTTAAGAAGTAAATTAATATAACTACTAATAATAATATTATAATAATAAATAAAACTAAGGAAATATAAAAATAAATAGATAAACTATTTTTTGTAATCTTCATATTAGTAAATAATAAGTCTTTTATTTCTATCTGAAATAATAGTAATTATAATTATTATAAAATAGTTAGTAAGAAGTTTAGAAAATAATAAAACTTTATATTAATTATATTACTATAATTATACTCATTAGGTACTATTCTAAATACTAATTAAAAAACTTATATTACTATAATAACTAAAATATATATTAGCTTAAATAATTAGATACTTAAAACCTTATTCTATATAATCCTTAGAATATTATATTTAACTATCTTGAAAAAGTTATAATTATAATATAAAAGAATTATTTTAAATCTTATAAGGAATAAATTGAAGATAAATATAATTAGTAATCTAACTATCCAAACTATTAATAATATGTTAAAAATATATATAAATAGATATGTAAATCCTATCAAACTACTAACTATAATATTATCTAACTTAAGAAAAAGGGGATATAAGTAATTAGTAACTAATTTAATATAGATTAATATAGCCCTAATAGCTATGTTACTAATTATCTTAGACCAGCTAATATTTATATTACCTACTATTAATACTTCTTTTATATATTTCTTTAAAAAGGATAAAACCTCTAACTTTTTATCCTATTAAAAGTTTCTTAATTATTATATTTATTTTAAGAAGAACCTAGATAGAACTAAGCTAGACCTAATATAAAAACTACTTTATAATATATTAAAAGAATACCAACTTAAGGTCCAATATTAAATTATAGATTTAATAGATGAAAGTTAAATCTAAATAAACTTATCTATAGTTAAGATATCTATTTTCCTTATTAAAGAACCTAAGGGAAAATAGTAATTCTATATAGATATTATACACTATACCTAGATAACTAGCTAGAACTATACCTAGATATCTAATAATAGTCCTCCTATCTAGATAAAGCCTTAGTAGACCCCAGGTAGTACTACATATATAGATTTTTCTAGGTATTTATAAAGGCTTGTCTTTTACCTTTTAGTTCTAAATAAATAGTATTTTATACTACTTATAGTTGAATAATCCTAAATCTAGCTTTTTATATATTTAGAACTTAGTTCTATTTACTATATAGATAATACTAAATAGAATATAGCTTCCTACTAATTAAATATATAATTTAGTTCAGTAAAACTCCTAAGATATAATATTATATAATAAATAACTAACTATTTAATATAAAGAATAATAAAAAGTATTAAAATCTTTTAGAATATCCCCATAAGTAGTAATCTTATAAATAAACTACTTTAGTAATAATTATAATGAATTTTAAACTTTTTCTACTAAAGAATTAATAAGCTTATATATAAATTAGTAATATAAAATACTATAGTAAGTAATAACCCCTAAATAGTTATTATAATAAGTATTTCTAATTTATAGTAAGGTATTTTACTAACTTTTGGAATAATATCTATTAAGATATCAGTTTTTAGAATTAATAATACTATTATACTTCTATTAGTAGCTAATTAGTAGAAGAAGCCTTTTTTCCTACTTCTAAAGTTTTTAAATAAGTAGAAGGAGTACTAAATATAGGTTTAATAGATAAAAACTAAGTTTAAAATTAATTATCACTTTTTTAATAATAATTAGGAATATTAATATTTAATCTATTCTTATTTAAATTCTAGTTTTTAGTAAGTAATTAAGACTTTTTATCTAACTAGAAGACTAGAAAACTCTTATAATTTGAATAATTTTATAGGTTATTTTAATAAGGCTTATTAAGATTTAAATAGTTAGTTTTATACTATTATCTAATTATAAAGCTTCTCATAGAAAGAAAATAGGTATCTAATTATTCTTTAATTATAATTTAAGAAAGTTCCAATTAATACTAGAAGGTATATATAGCTAAATATAGTTTAGATCTCCCTACTAGAAGTAATATTACTCTCTTATTTTAAAGAATTATTTATTATAATTAACCTTCCTATTAAATATAAACCTTAGTTATTAAAAGTCTAAGATATACCTGAGAAACTTAAATATATAAAAAAGACGCCTATTTAGTATTAACTACTTTATTAGAAGCTTACTATTTATAATACAGAAAGTAATATGAGAATAACTAGGGTAATTAAAAAGTAGTAATAATACTAAAGTTTTAATCATTCTTCTTCTACTTCTACAAAAAATATTAAAAACTACTAGAATACTTATTAATACTATAAATATAATAAAGAAGGCTATATTTATAGGAATTATATAGTATAGAAATATAAGAAGGTTATTATAAAAGTTATAAAAGTTATAGCTATTATAAATTATATTAAGGATAATTAGGGGAATAATATTCCCCTATATAGTAATAGTAAGGATTTAAGAAAAAAGTAATTCTAGAGTAAAGTTAGATTTTAAAGTTAATAGAAGTAGAAGTAATAAAATAGGGAAACTAATAAGAAAAAGAATAAATAAGTAGCTAATAGTTAGTTATTATTTAAACTAGAGTTAATAGAAGCTATTCTATTAATATACTTAATAATATAAATTATAATATTTATACTATTATTAATACTTCTCTTATAAAGAAATTTCGCCTCTTACTAATTAATAAGTTGATAAGATGGATAAGAAGATATACTATTAGGCTCTTACTTAGTAATATTCAGAAAATAGTAATCTCAATATTAGAAATTAGTAGCTATATATAAAAAATCTATATTTATATTATAAAGAGTCTCTAAATACTCCTATACTTTAAGTAGTTATAAATAGAAAATAACTTTATTATTTATAGTATTAAGGTTTAATAGATAGCTTATAAGAGAAATAGTATAATAGTTTATCTAGAATATTAAAATAAGTTAGTGAAATTTGAAAAAGATCTAATTAACTTACCTATTTAGTACTAATTTATTCATATTCATTTACTGATATACTATATAGTATACTAGTAAAATATTAAGCTCCTGTTAAGTTATATCTATTAGTCTAATAATATTAAGAAGGTATTAATCTTAAAGGTAGAAGTAGACTTAAGGGATTATATCCCTATAAATATTTCAAAGGAATTCCTAGATTTCTTCTATTTAAATATAATATACTAATTACCCCCTAGTTAACTGGAAATAAATTATTATATTCTACTAAATCCTAATAATAAAAGATAAAAACCTAATTTCTTATAGAAACATCTCTATAATATATTATAAGAAGAACTTCTAATACTTAAAAAAACTTCAGAAGACTTATTTAATAAGAGATTTATTTAAAGAAGTAATTCTTCTACTAGTATTCTAATTCTCTTTATAAGGAAACTAAGTAGATAGATATACTTCTATATAAATCATAGAGTTTTTAATATAATTATAAAGAAAAACTACTACCCCTTCCTTCTTATATTAGAAGCTTTCTAGAGAATTGTTATAACTTATTAATATACTAAGCTTAATATTATTACTATATTCTATAAAATTAGGATTAATAAAATAGATTAAGAAAAAACAGCTTTCTAGATTTATTATAGTTCTTTTAAATAGATAGTATACTCCTTTAGGCTTACTAATACTTCTATTATATTTTAATAATATATTAATAACTACTTATAATAGTTTTTAAATAACTTTCTAATGGTATATATTAAGAATATCCTTATTTATACTAGTTATATATAATAAGAATATAAACAGAAAGTCTACTAGATATTTAGTTATTTTATTAACAAAAAATTAAAACTAGATCTTAAGAAGTACGAATTCTCTATTATAATAATTAAATATATTAGATGTATTATATTAATTAGAAAGAGCCTTTTATGAAGCCTAGAGTAATTAGAAGTTATTACTAACTAATTACTCCCTAAGTTAGTAAAAAGTATTTATAATTTCCTTAAATTTATAAATTATTATAAAATCCTTATATTATAGTCTCATATTATTTTAGAACTTCTAGATTGTTTAATTTAGAAGTATATACCTTTCAACTAGGGACTAGAGTAGTAAGAAGCCTTTTTTATATTAAAATGTTTTTTCACTATAACATTAATCTTATAGACATTTAACCTTAATCTCCTAGTTATAGTAGAAACTAAGTATTTTAAGTTTACTCTAAATAGTATATTAACTTAAAATAATAAGATTAGAATAAGATACCTAGTAGTTTTTTATTCTTAATATCTAATCCCTATAGAATTTAATTATTTTATTTATAGGAAGAAATTCTTTAAAATACTAACTTATTTATAAATATAGAAAGTAGAACTATAGAATATCAAAAAACTTAAAATCCTTATTAATTATAAAAGTTTTAAATACTTTATAAAGAAGTAGTAATTTATTAAGAAGTAGAATTAATAAGTAGAAGAATTATCCTGATATAACTTCTATTGTAAATACTAATTAGGTATTTGAATAGTAGCTTCTAACGCTTTTTCTAAGAGGGAATAAGATATTTCTAAAAGATAGAATAATGAAAAGTAATAAAGATAAATAATATAAGTTATCCTAAATACTACTATTTCTATAAGACTTTAAATACGATATATAATATTATTAATATTTAGATTTTTAAAGGGAGATTAAACTTATAAGGAATATAAGACTATATTACTAAGAAGGACTTTTTATACTCATAGGTTTTTATAGTAATTTAATAAGAAGAATATAGTTTTCCCCTTAATCTCTGTATTAAAGTCTAAATTACTGAAGATACTTTTAATATAATACGATAGTTTACTTTTAGAAATTAACTATAAGTATTAAATAGTAAAAATGGTAATAACTTTTTTAATAAGCTTAAGACTAAATTAATATAAGAATTATATAATTCTTCTCCTATAGGATACCTAAGGTATAGTAATATACTAGAGATTATAAACTATTAGTTCTTCTAGTTTAAATAATTTTAAAAAATCTATTAGTTTGAATATAATTATAATATATATAGGGGAATCTATATCTAGAAATAAGTAAAAAAAGGATTCTTAAAACCCCTCTTAGTTTTAATAAGTTATACTTAGATCTATTAATAGATTTTATTACTAACCTACTTTCTATAAAGAAATAGAATAGCTATTACTTCTAAATTTTTAAAAACTAACCAAATAAAACTTTTATATTAGAAGAAATAGATACTATAGAAGTAGAAGTTTATACTTAGTAGTTCCTTAGTTATTATTATAAATTCTATAATATACTATATTCTATTATAAGTAATAGAAATTCTAATTAGAGAAGTTACTTCTAGAAAGAATTCTATTACCTAATAAGTATTATATACCTATTAAGTATTAGTTACTACTTTTAAATAGAGAGGACTATAAAATAATATAATTAGGAGATCTAAATAGTCTTAAGAGTATCTATATATTAATTATAAGATAATTAAGCCAACTTATTACTTATTATATAGCTCGCTTTCTATAATTAGTAGTATAATATTATAAGGATAATATTTTTCTTTATAGATTATAGTTATTATATTAATCTTATCCTAATAGTTAAAAAGGTAATATTAATATTTAGTAGTAGTAAAAATACTACTTATAAATTAGTTAAAAAGATAATTAGTAATAATATATATCTATATTGATATAGTAGTAACTTAGTAGAAATTAGAAGTTTAAATAAATAAGACTTAATTTCCTACTAGTTAATACTAAGTTAATAATAAAATATAGTTGAATATTTTTAATTATAAATTACTAAGATTAAACTAGAAACTAATTTAGTTATATTATAAATATATAGTAGTAAAAGTCTTATTACTATATATTATTAAGTTAGATATACTAAAATCTATCTACTTATAGTTCTATATAAATATCTCCCAGAAGGTTACTATTCATCCCTTATTTAAATAAGTAATTACTAATAACTAGTTATTATCATTAATAAATAATCATAAGGAGGCTAAGTAGCTAATTAAAAATATTCTTACTATAAAGATATATTAGGTAGGTAGAAGGTATTATTAGGAAGTTCTTATTAAATAGGAAAAATATATAGACTTTATATAAAAACTAATTAATACTATTATAAATATAGTAATACTAGAGTAATATAAGGAGATATATAAGTTAATAGTAAATAATAATAAGAATTCAACTTATAGTTTATAACTAAGTAGTAACTAGGAAAAAGAGGGTAATATTACAAATTAGATTTAGATAACTAGTCAGAATTATACCTAAGTATCTAATAATAATCTTCTGATTTAAATAGGGCCCTAGTAAACCTTAAGTAGTACTATATATATAGACTTTTCTAAGTATTTATAAAGGCTTCTCTTTTACCTTTTAATTCTAAATAAATAGTATTATACGCTACTTATAGTTAGATAAGCCTAGGTTTAGCCTTTTACAATAGATTATTAAACTTTAAATACTATTAATACTTATAACTATTACTTCTCACTATTAATTAAAGAAACACTATACTTATTATCTAAAATAATATAATTTATAAAAATAGATATCTATATAACTTTCTATAAACTCTAGATTATAAAAACAGGTAAGTATAAAACTATTTTTTAAATATACTTCAACTTATTTAAATAGCTTATTACCTTTCTAAACTAATAAATATATTCATAATATTTTAATACTATACTAATAGTATACTTCAACATATTCTTAATAACTTTATTATAATTTATCTAGATAGTCTCTTTATCTATAATTATAAATTAAAAAGTAAGTATAAAAATAGAATTAAATACATCTTTAAATAGTTATAAAAGATTGATTTATACTTAGACTTAGAGAAATATAGATTCTTAGTAAGATAGACTAAGTATCTAAGTTTTATTATGAAAATAAAAAAAGTATTTATTATAACTTTAAAAAGATTAAAACTATATAAATATAAAAAGTCTTAAAGAATATCTATAGTATTTAGAACTTCTTTAGCTTTACAAACGTTTATTATAGCCTAATTAACTACTTCTCTAGTTTAATAGAACTCCTTATATAATTAAAATAGAAAGAATTATTATTTTAATAAAATATTATATATTAATAAGTATTTAAAACGCTTAAGCTTATCTTTATCTTAGAACTTATTTTAGCTTGATAGGATCTATAGTAATATATAATAATAGAAGTAGATTACTTAAGAATAATATTAATTAACTACTTCTTATAAAGAGATAGAAATAATATATCATGACTAATTACTTATTATTTAACTAAACTTACTCTAATTTAATAGAATTATACTATTTATTATGAAAAGCTACTACTAGTTATATTATATCTAAGAGTATAATTAGTAGAATTATAAAATATAGTAAAACTATTTACTATTATATCTAACTATTAAACCTTAGAATATTTCATAAATTTAAAATTTATCTTATAATAGTAAGCCAAATAAGCTGAAATCTTATTAGAATTTAGTTTTATTTTAGAATACTATTTAAATTACCTTATAAAATACTTTAATATTCTCTCCTAATAGGATTAAAATAATATAATAAAACTAAAATTCTTAATATAAATCCTTTAACCTCTCTAGAATAACTTTCAAAAAAAGAAACCTTTTTTAATACTCCTAATTTATAATATATAAACAGAAAGAAATTAAGAAGAAACTATATAAATAAGAAATACCTATTATTATACTACTAGTAAATTACTAGATAAATATATTATATTCTAAAATATTGTATTACTAATACTATAAAACTAGGTAAGTATAATAATATTAATATCTAAAGTGTACCTAAAAACTATCTACTAAATAGTAAGAATATTCCTATTAGAAATCTTGATATAGATATAAATAGCTAATTATATAGTAAAGAAGAATAATATTCTACTATATTAAAACTAAGTCTAAATCTTAAAATACAGACTACTAAGAATTATAGTTTTCTAGATAGTTTATAATTCTTTAATTTTGAACTAGTTTAATATTAACTTAATATTTAAAATATTTTTATAAAACTAGTATTAAAATAATATATTAAGAAATGCTAAATATTTTATCTAAATATATATTATCTATTAATATTTATATAAAAACTATAAGTACTACTAGAACTTATTATAACCCCTAATAATTCCTAATAAGTTTTAATTATAGGTTTCTATTAACTTTATAATAAAACTACTATCTACTAGAAAAATAAACTTTAAAGTCCTAATAGTAATTATAAATTAACTATTTAAATATATCTAATTAGAAATTATAATATCTATAACTATTAAAACTTATATCAAATAATTCTAGAATACCTAATAGTATTTCTATAACTTCTTTATATTAATTATTACTAATTATACTTCAGACTAAATTAGTACTTTTTATATAATATTATACTAATTAATAGGGGTATAATAACTATTATTCATATTATTCTACTTCTAAATAATTAATAAGATAGAAAATATAATATTTAAAATTTAAATATTCCTATAAATATATATTACTTTTTTATAATTAAACTAATTAGCCTATCTTACTATATACTAACTAGTATTAAATAATAAGGATTCTTTAATTATTAAAATTAGCCTAAATAGGTTTTTAAATAAGTTTAATATTATACTTATTCTATACTTTCTAATAATAAAATAAACTACTTATACTAATTTAAAATAAACCTTAGTATTTTTATCTTACTTTAAGGATAATATTACTATAGCTTAAGTAGTAATAGTATATATATAGTAATATAATAAAATAAGTATTAATAAGATATAATAGGTAGCTAAAAAGCTCTAAGTTAAAAGTAAGATATAGTTATTACTATAATATATTGAAATAAATTAACTAAATAAGAAGCTTAATTAAATAATTTATAAATACTAAGTTATTAATATATTAAACCTATTAAATATTATATTAAATATTCCTATAAATATCTACTTAATATTCTATATTAATCTTATTAAATAAGTAGAAAATAGCTTATTACTATTATAATAGTATGTAGATATATATTTTAACTTCATTCTAATTCTTACTAAAAGAAATTATAAAATTTAGAAAGAATATAAAGTTGTAGAAATACTAATAGTAAAGAATACTTTAGAATAAAATTATAACTATAATATATTAATCAAATAGAAAGATTGTAATATTTTAATATACGAATCCTTTAAAAACCTTATTAATAATAAAACTATATTATAATTCAAATTATAATATAGAAATATTAAAAAAAACAATAGATTAATATCAATTTACTAATAATAAAGAACTATATTAATTGTAAACTTAATAATATAATAGCCTATAAGAAATATATATAAACTATTATAAAACTTACTTTTTAAATGCTAAATAAATAAATTAAGTAAAAAGATTAATATTATCTTATTTCGCCTTATATTTCTAGAAGTCCTCTTCTCTCTTATTATTATCCTATTTTTCTTCCTCCTTATTATTAGGAATTATAAGAAGTAGTATTAATTTAGAAGTAAAATATTATTAATACTAATAAGAATTAGTAATATTAAAATAGTAGTAAATAGGTAAGTTAGTATTAATAAAGCTAAAGATATAGTTAAAATATTAATAAAGTATAATATAACTTTTAGAATATATTATAATATCTTATTATAAAAAAGTTAGTATAAAGAAAATAAGAGAAAGAAAGAGGAAATACTTATTATTATTTATATAATACTACTAAAACTAATAAGGATTTATTTAAGAATAAAAATAGGAATAAATATAAGAATATTTCTAATATATAAAAAAAGAGTAGTAAGTATAGTAGTAATATAGGTTAAAAGTACCTATTAAGTATAATAAAAGTAGTTAATATAATATTAAATTATAATAGAAAACTCTAGTAAAAAAATAGAAATATAGTAGTTTTTAGAGCTATTTCTATTATTAATAATAAGAACTATAAAAATAATAATATATTTACTAAATATAATTAGAGTATTAACTTAGTAGCTAGTAATATATAACTTAAGACTAATTATAAAGAAGTAGGAATCCTACTTATACTTACTTTTTAACTTTAGATATTTATAATAGGATTAACTATAACTTAATATATAAATCTAAGAAAAACTACTCTTATTATATTTAAAATAATAATTAAAATAAGTAGAAATAATTATGTTAAGAAGCTAGTTCTTATTATTATTAAAATTACTCTTAATAATAAAATTATCATAAGTATAAGTATTAAACTTAGAAATAGTATAGTAATAGGAAAGGTTATTATTAAGAAGTTTAAAATTAGTAGTAGTAGTAATAAATATAATAATAGAAAAAGTATAAAAAAAGAAGTATAAGTAGAAAAATAATAAAATAATAATATTATAATAAGTATAAAATAAGAAGTTATATAATTCTAAAGAGGGAAAAATAGACCTATATAAAGAAAGAAAGAAAAGGCTTCTTATAGATTAGTAATAAGAAAAGTAGAATATAAAATTATTTAGAGTAAATATAATACGAATTTTCTTATTAATAAAACTATTTAATATCGGTAGTACCTGGATTTTCTTATTAGTAAGACTATTTAATACAAATAATATTTAGAAGAAATATTTTAAATAGATTTTTCTAATTAGTTAGATTAGTTTAAATAACTAGATATTACTAGTATATTATTAAAGCTATTAATACTAGATATTTTTATAGTAATAAGGTGGAGAAATAGTAAGAAGTATATTATAAACTTAAACCTTAAAGCTTATATAAAATATTATGATTAAAGCTCTATATAACTACTACTCTTTAGTCTAATAAAGAGTTTTTATCTTAAGTATAAACTCTTCAAGTTTATTATAACACTATTAAGGCACTATTAAAATATCTCTTATTGCTAGCTTCTAATATAATTTATAATTTCTATATAAATATAATAAGACTTAGTTTATTCTTATCAATAGGTAATTTTAATATATTAAATATAGTTAAGATATAAATAGTATTTATATAGATATAGATACTTCTAGTATAACTAGATAGCTTTTAGAATTTCTATAATTATATTACTATAATATTCTAAGGTATCTAGTAACTAGTATCATAGTAATATATTAAGAATAAAGTATTATCTAATCAATACTTAGTCCCTAATATTATTAACTTGATATAGTAATCTATAAGTTAATTAGATAATATTTTGTTAAATATCTATAAGCTATCTATTAATTATAGTATTCAAAATAATCTTATTAAGATTCAGTCTAATAAAGAAATAGTTTCAGGTATAATAATTATAATTAGATATTTCTATATTTATTCTATAGTATTCTTTTTATAGGTAATTACTTAGATTGTAAGGAGATTTTAGTTCTAATATAAAGGATATAGAAGAGTAATAGATTATAGAATACTTAGCTCTTAATATTCTATTTTATTTCATTTCTAACAAATTTATAAAAACTCCTAATCTTATAACCTTAGCAGTTGCTTTTAGCTATATATTCAGCTTTAGTTTTAATAAAATTCTCTTTATATAGATTATTACTATAAGCTCTTTTATTACTATAGGATTAAATATTAGATTTAGGAGTATAATTATATATGATAATAATTAATTTCATCATTATTTTAATTAGTTATAAGCTAGTATTAGTATAAACACTATTATTAGGTAAAGCCTATAGTTCAGTCTATATATAGGGTAAAAAGCTTAGATATTGTTCTAGGTATAGAGTAAAAGTGACTAAATAAAGATTTTATATTTGAAGTGAAAACTATTTATTAGACTATAGGGGAAGTAGTTGTATAAAGT
This sequence comes from Colletotrichum sidae, assembly GCA_004367935.1. Taxonomy (NCBI): domain Eukaryota; kingdom Fungi; phylum Ascomycota; class Sordariomycetes; order Glomerellales; family Glomerellaceae; genus Colletotrichum; species Colletotrichum sidae. Next base: position 8,070 of record QAPF01000665.1, on the reverse strand, counting down.
CTTAAAAAATTATTTTATATAAGTTCTATGACTTAAGTCTAAAATAATATTCAAAATATTCTAATAATAGAAAATATATAATTTACTATTTAAACTTTATATATAACATTTTATTAATTTCAAAGTTATATTTCAATTTCTATTTATATAGTATAATGTCGAAGTTAAGGGATAAAAGTATTTTATAGTATATTCAAATAGTATTCTAAAAGTATAAGCTATTTATATTACTAAAGTAGTTATAGAAATTAGTAGCTTATACTATTATATTCTCTTTTGTGTAATAATATTCATACTAGAGTATTTTGTTAGTATAAGTAAAGATTCAAATTATTATATACGTGTTAGTTTATCCGTCACAAGCTGCTATACTATAGCGCCATCAGGTAAATAATCGGCCTATATAGCCTATATATACTATATAACTATACTAACTATATAGCTATATAGGTTATATAAGCCCTACTTCTATATATATAGTACGTATTATATAATATAATAATAATAATAATGAATAACTAGAACACCACTTTATACCTATATAGTAAGATTACATATAATATATATTACCCTCTAGATAAACTAATACTAATTAATAGTTAACCTTTCTATTATTATTATACTATAGATTAGTAAGAAGTAGTTAGTAGAAGAAGTACTTATAACTCTTACTTATAGCTTATAAGTAAAAGATTGTAAGATTTATTCTACTTAAATACCTTAAGCCCTCTCTACCCTAAGATTTTACTAAGAGCTTCTAAACTATATACTAACTTTTTATAAATAGCTAAAATTAGAATACTAATAACTATATTTAATTTAGTTTTAAAATAAAGTAACTCTCTAATACTTACTATTAGGAAGCTAATAACTATTCTTATTAATTATTTATAGGAATATATTTAATAAATATAATAACTTTTTCAAACCTTATAGCTTTTCTCTAAGTATTAGAATTTATAATATTTCTAACTTCTTATAGATATTTTAAACTTTCTTTATCCTAAGACTTCTACTAAGAAGCTATAAATTATATACTAAACCCCTTAGGGATAACTACTATTAAGATATCAATAATTATACTTCATATAGTTTAAAATAAAATATTCTATATAGTTGTACTAAGTTTAAGCCTTTAGTATAGCTAAATGGAATATGTTTAATAGATATATTCAAAAGCCTATATAGCTTCTTAAGATCTTTCTAAATAGTTTAGATAATAGCTTTCTCCTATAGCCCTTAAGGCTCTATAAAAGTATATAGCTATACTAACATCTTAAGGTATAACCTATAGTAAGAACTCTCTCCTATAACTTCTAATAATAATTCTAGAGACTACTAGAAGGTATATAATACTACTACCCTCTTAAAATAATACCCCTATAACTATATAGCTATATAGTCTTCTAACTTTTATAGTTATATAGCCTTATAGCTATATAGCTATATAGCTCTAAATTTAAATGGAACGCTATATCTTTCTAATCTCTAATATCTACTTAAAGAGATCTTAGTAATTAATACGACTATTATAATTATATAGAAGGATAAATAAGTAATAGGTTTAGTAATAAAAAAAAGCTATTAAAAAGACAGTATTTTATAGCTAGCTATTTAGGGTTTCTTGTAACTAGATAATATCACTATAGTATAAATAAAAAGTCGTTAGTATCAGTTTATTTACTATAGATTACTATACCATAATACCATCAGGTAAATAGTTAGCCTCTATAGCCTATATATACTATATATCTATACTAGTTATATAGCTATATAGGCTATATAGGCCCTATTTCTATATATATAATACGCGCTATATAATATAATAATAATAATAATGAATAACTAGAACACTACTTTGCACCTATACAGTAAGATCACATATGGCGTATTTTACCCTCTAGATAAACTAATAATAAGTTTAATTTAGTTATTTATATTAATATTTTCGAGGTTTTCAAAGATAGAAATCATAGAAAACTATATATATATATATATATATATATATATTTCTATGAAATCTATCATCTTCTTTATATAACTTTCTTTATTAGTATTACTAGGAGTTATTAAGCGACTTCATAATTCACTCTTATAATGATAGAGTTTTTAAGAACACTTAATTTAAGTATTTTGAGAGGTTATTAGTATTATTTAGTTTTTAGAAAGCTATTTAAAACTGCTTTCTAAGAAAGCTTTAAGAAGAAACTTTAGTAAATAGTTATTTAAAGATTAAATTAGTTTTATAACTTATAAACCTTAATTCTCATCTAAAAGTTATTATACTAATTAAGCTACTAATTAGTTCTTTTAAAGACGAAAAAAGTATTTTTAGCAGATCTTTTAATATTCAAGATATATTAACTTATCATTATATATTCATTCAACCTAAGAACTTTTTAGTATTATAAGACCCTTAGTTATAATATATAATTAGGAGGTAAAACCTAGTATATATTCTATATAATAAAATATAGTTATGTATACTATATAAAGCTCTTTTTAAGTAGTTTAAATAAGGCGAAGCCTATAGAGATAGTACTAATACTCAAGGTTGAATTAGTATACATTCTACTTCTTGAGTATATTATTCTTAATATTTTATTATATAGATATAAAGTATGAAAAGTATAGTTTGTATAGTTAAGGTAGGAGTATTTTAATCGAAGGAATTTAAGCTAAAGAAGAAGAGTTTTCAGAAAAGCTATAGAGTATATATAAAATAGGTCTCTTGTAGTCTATAGTAGCAGAATAAGCTCGACTAGCTATAGCTATTTCTAGTAAAATTTAGTCTATATTATAAAATAATAGTTTAATTGTATACTACTATTACTATTGTATTATTTGGTATATTATATTATATAAAGTTTTAGATTTAAAATATTATACTTATAGATAAACTACTATATACTTACTTATAATTAATATTAAACATTTGGTATTTACTACTAGAAAAATTAGAAATATAATATTATATATATAGTAGTATATATAGTTCTTATATACCTTGTAGTATAGTATTACTAATAAGGATATTATTAATCTTATTACTATTCTTTCCTTTTGCTAACTATTTTATTAGACTATTTTGTTAAATTTCTTTACCCCTCCTATTAACTATAAACCTGTCAAACTTGCCTGATTTAGAACTCCTTACCCACCACCAGATGTCAGATATCTCAGGAACGTACTATGATACCCCCTAGTACCTATTACACGTAATTAGGAGGTAAAAAACTAGTATGTATTATATATAACTAAATATGGCTATATATACTATATAAGGCTTTATTTCGAGTAGTTTAAGTAGGATAGGGTCTATGGAGATAATACTAATACCTCAAGTTTAGCTAGTATAAATTCTACTTCTTAAATATATTACTCTTAATATACCCCTCTAGTTTTAAAAACTCTACTTATAAGTTAGTTTTTTTTAAATAATACTAATTAAACCTTCTATCTATATCTTATAAAAAGCTCTTTCTATTACTTTATTACTTTTATTAAACCTTTATCTTTATAATAAGAAGAATAATACTATTTATAAGTTATTTAAATACTTCTTATTAATTAGAAAGTACTTCTAGTACTTCTAAGTTTTTTATTTAACCTTATTATTACTATAATTTAGGATCTATAGATTCTAACTAATTATTAAGAATTCTATTAGGATTTCTAAATATTAAAAAAAAATTTAAAATTATTCTTCTTATTATAACTTTAACTAGTTAAATTAGTCTATTATATTAATCTAAATAATAAAAATACTAAACTAGTAGTTTTAAAGAAACTTTATAAAATTATTAATTATAAAGTCTCCTAAAAATATATATATTGGTTACGCTATACCGTAGGGTATATAGTAACTATACGTATTACTATATATATAGCAGTATACGTTCTACGCCCTACTAGTAATAGGTACTAGGTACCTAATACTAGCTATAGCTAATTATATAGCAATTAGTAAGTAATTACTATATTATAGATCTAGAGTTTTACATAATGCCTTATACCCTATAATATAATAATAATAATAACGAATAACTAGAATATTACTTTATATCTATATAGTAAGATTATATATAGTATATATTACCTTCTAGATAAACTAATACTAATTAATAATTAACCTTTTTATTATACTACTATACTGTAGATTAGTAAAACCTATTATAATAGAAGAAGTAATTATGAAAACCTTATATCTAAGGTTTATATAAGATAAAGGATTATAAGATTTATTATTTAGATATTTTAGACCCTCTTTATTTTAAAATCTTATTAAGAGTTTCTAAATTATATATTAACTTCTTATAAATAGCTATTATTATAATATTAATAATTATACTTAATTTAGTTTTAAAATAAGGTACTCCCTAATAATTACTATTAGAAGGTTAATAACTGTATTTAGTTTTTACTTATAGGAATGCGTTTAGTAAACGTAATAACCCTTTTTAAATTATTACTAAAGTTTTAATACTAGAGATTTACAGTATTTCTAGTTTTGAACTTTTAAGAGACCTATATAACCTCTTGAAAATTCTTTTAATACCCTATTTTTATAATAATATCTAAATTAACCCCTAGGGGCGAAATACCTATTTTAAATACCCCTATACTTATAATGATAATACCCTTAGGTGTCCTTATCCCTATAAAGCTATACTAATATTTTAAGCTAATATTTTTTAGCTAAATCTCTAATCTTAACTTTAAGAATATTATAGATAAAGATTCTATAAAAGTCTCTACCTATATAATATACTAAATAGCTCTTTATATTTATATAAAATTCTATAGTTCCGAACTCTTTGAGATATTTAAAAAGGATTTTGAGGATTAGCTTTTAATAACTTAGTAACTTATTAGTATCCTTATACTATATTGTTTTAGAGATTACTCTATAATATATAGTATTAAAGTTAATACAAATAGTAATTAAATCTTTATAATACTCTACTAACTATTTTAATAATAAGAGTTTACCCTATAGATTTATAAGGAATTTTAAGAAGTTCTAAAATAATATATTAACTTTAGGAATAACTTTAAAAAGTACTCTAAATAGGTTAATAACTTTATACTAGAAGAGTTAGATTTTACTCTATCCTTCTATAATACTTAACTTAAAATTAAATATATAATACTAGTAATATCCTTATAGTAAGAAGTTAAGAAGAAATACTTATAGTTAATTTAAGTAGCTTATATACCTATAGTGTAAGATAGGAGACTTTTATTATAATAATTAACCTTACTAACCTTATATTTAATTATCTTAAAACTTCCCTATTACTAAAAGGGGTACTATAAGTATACCTTATACTTTACTTCTACTACCCCTTTTAATAATACTTTAACTAAATACACTATAGACTTTACTAAATTATATAATAAAAATATAAAATATAGTAGAAACCTATATAATATATTTGAGATAAAGATCTATATTTTTCACAATTACTACTTCAAACTTAATATCCTATATTACATATAAACTAATATATTTTCAATTATACTAAAAGATTAAACTCTTAAGTATTACTTTAAATATTTAAATAATTCTAGTTTTAATTTATAGTTCGAATGGATAATTTATTATATTAAAAACTATTTTGAAAATAATAAATATTAATAANAATAATAAATATTAATAATTATACCTTTCTAACTAGTAAAATACTATATTTCGAAGTATTATAGTTAAGAACTTTAAAAAAAATAAAAAAGAAGCTTTTAAGGTTTTTATACTTAAGTTTATTTATATCTAGAAAGCCTTCCTATTAAACCTCTATATAAATATAGTATTCTACCTCTAGCTTATAAGTACGTATTGTAGTGTATTTGAATACTAATTAGTCTTCTTTAGCCTTATAGTAACCTCTTAGAATCTCTATAACTAGTTAAGATTAACTATAAGTAATATTATATTACTCTAAAAACTATAATATGTTTAAGACGATGGAGATAATAACTAGAGGAAAGTTAATAATTAATTTTAAGTTAACTATATATATAACTCCCCCTAAGAATACCCCTAAAACGTAATACTATATAGTATTTAATACTCTATTTATATAACTTTATAGAACTTATAACTATTTGCTCTAAATGGTACTTATCCTCCTTATCTAGCTATATATAGCTATTTAAATAAGAAATATTATATATATAGCAAAATAGGTTACTAGTCTATAAAATATACCCTTAAAAAGAAGTATACCTTATTTAATTAGTATAAGTTGAATATTGACTCTAAAGTATATTTTATAATAATATACTAAGTTTTCCTTATAGAATATAAAAGTATTAATAGCCTAAATAATAACCTTAAGGAACCCTCTTAAGATTACAAACCTAATAATATTATTATATAATACTAAACGTAATATAACCTTAAAAATAAAACTACTACTCCCCCTAAATAGTTTTTAATATTATTCTTTAGTAAAGACCTTATTATTCTTAATAGAAGTAAAATTATAAGAATCCTCTAAAATTAAATAATACTCTATATTTTTATTTAAAGTAGTACTTCTAGTAGTGAAATTAATAAGAAAGGTAGTATTATAATTCCTATATCTATATTTATACTCAAAGGCTATTACTTAAGTACTATTTTTTAAGATATCTTGCCTGACTTAGGCGTAACTAGTTTCTTAACTATTAAGTACTTCTAATTTATTATACTTAAGTAGATTATTAACCCTTTTATAACTCTTACGCCTCTATGAGGCAAACTAGTAATAATATATTTTAGTAGAGCCTTTCTAATTATTACGCTTAGAATAATTAATATTCCTACGCTTCTAAGTATTATTACGTTTTATATAATACTATATAATACTTCTTTCTTATTCTACCTTATAGATATAAATCAACTTAGTATTATATTTAGTAATATATATAACTAGCTCTACTAAGGCAAAAAGGTCGTCCTAATTATTTAAAAATAGGGGCATCTATAGCTACTCCTTAATAAAGAGAGAATAATTACCTCCGTAGTGCTAAATACGTAGTATAGCCCCTTCACGCTTTCGTTTTACTATTTATAGTAATATCAACTTTAACTTTAAAATTGTTATTAATATCCTCTATATAGATAGCTACCCCATACTCCACATTATTAATACCATAATAGTATTTAATACTATTCAATTTTTACTAAATATCTTAGTAAAAGTAATATAAGAAACCTTTAAGGTATATTAAATCAACATATACTAAGACCCTCCTAATTTTATCATAACTAATATAAGTATAACATTTCAATCTAAAGACTTTAGATTAAAAATAAAAACGATAGGATTAATAATCTATATTATTCCAATTAAAATATATAATAGTATTAGTAAGGTTAAGTAATATTATATACTCCTCTACTATATATATAAGATTTATTATAATAAGGTACTTACTACTATTCGAAAGGTATTTCTTTAAGTAGTATATAAAGTAATTAACGATACCGCTGGGCCTAATAGCTTTATACTTACTCTACTTATTTTTAGAATATATCCCTATTTTATAGAAGATTTAATTCTTTCTCTAGATATTATTATCTAAGCCTATACTATATATAAAACTACTAAAGAGATCTACTAGGAATATACTAAGTATACTATTAATACTATTTTAATAATATATAATAACTTAGATACTTTATATATTATAACCCTTCTACTTTAATCCTTAGTATATATATAGCGAGAGAAAAACAGCTAATAAGACTTATACTACATCTTTATTATATATAATAAAACATATATTTTTAAATTTCTTTATAACTCTTAAGAGTTTTAATTTATAATTATAAAACTATATTTTAAAAGTAATAACTAAAAAATCTTACTAAGCTATATTAATAAGATACTAATATTTTTTAAAATACTAATATTTAAAAATACTTATAAGATATCTATAGGAGTTAGTACTACTATAATAAGAGACCTAATATTATATAAAAATATATACTCCTATAGTAATACCCTAATTTTATTTATAATTATCCCTATAAAACTTCAGAATACTTAGTAAATACCACAAACTACTATTATTATAAAT
>QAPF01000664.1:0-21283 GCA_004367935.1 Colletotrichum sidae | reverse complement strand
TATTTATATTATAATATAAATAAATAATATTATATTTTAGAAATTATATATTAAATATAATTCGTCTTCTTTAAAAAAGAGCATTCCTTCTATATTTACTAAATAATTCTTCTAATTATTAATTATTTTCTAAATTCTTTCTATATATATCTAATAGTCTTTATTATTAATCTATAGCCTTTCATAAATCATTTAATACTTTTAGAATCCCTTATAACATATATTATTTTATCTTTTATAAAATTTCTTAGTACTAAATATAAAATATATTATATTAAAATATTAACTTTAGTTATTTATAAATTCTTTTTTCTTATTAATATTTATTAAATGTTCTCTATTATCCTATATATCTCTTCACTATAAATAATAATAATTATTATTATTACTATATTTCTAGTATTTCTAAAAGAATCATATTTTAAAAAAGATTAAACATTTTCTACTTCTTAGTCTAACTTTTATATTCAAATGTCCTTCTTATATCTATATTATCCAAATAAAACCTTTTACTAATTTTAAACTTCCTTTAAGTTTAATAACATTATAATTAATATCTATTAATAACAACTTAATAAATTATAATTTATTTATAAAAAGTAATAATATATTATAATATTCTACCTCCGTTTTTATATAGTCTAGCTATCTAGATAGTGTATTTATTAAAATAGTAGCCTTAGGCTAATACTCCAGATTAAAGTTTAATACTAAGAACTTATAAATCTAATAAGTAAGCTTTCCTTAAAAGTCTTATATTAATATTATAATAATACTTATTAAGACTTAATAGTCTATTAAAACTATAAATTCCTTTAAAAGCCCTATTAAGTAATATTCCTATTAATTAAGACTTTTGATAATAATTAATAGTTCCTATCAACTTATTCCTTATTTTTATTCTATCTTATTAAACTTCTTAGAGTAATAAATAATTAGATAGTTTCTATTAACCTTCTATTTGTAATAATCAAATACTTAGAATCACTTATTATAATATATCTATTTCTATTTTAGTATTTCTAAAAAAGTCTTAATATCAAAAGATAGTTACTAAGTAGAAAGTATCTTATAATATTGAAAATATAGACTTTATATCTTCTAACTATAAGAAAACCTTTTTATCTATCCTTTCTTTAAAGAATACTATAAGTAATATTATTACTTCTTAGTAATTAATAATAAACTTATAACAGAAGTTATAGAAACTTAGAAATACTTAAAAGTCTTTAAATATTTCTAATAACTTCTACTTAGTTCTACTTAATATTATAGTTTAATATCTGGCTAGTTTTTACCGTTTTATAGTAAGAGTAGTATATTCGAATCCTACAGCAAGTAATTATAACTAGTATTCCTACTAGTCATATAAACTATATATGGTAATTACTACTAACTATTAGCTCTTACTAATAGCTATTTATAGCTAGTGACTATTAATAGCTAGTGATAAATACTACTAGCTAGCTAGTATTAGTATTATAATCTTACTATAATCCTTAAGAGTAATTATAATAGATAGACTTATATTTTCCCTCTTTATTAAATATCGTATTAACTAACTATATTATTACTACTTAAGGTTTCCTCTATTTAAATAGTTCTTTAATTCTAGTATTATCTATAGAATTTATAAGATAAGAGCTTACTACTAAGTATAGCTTCCTTTAAAGGGTTCCTAAGAAGTATATAACTTTAAATAAATCAGAAACCTTTAATACAACTAACTTCTACTTAGTAATAATTCAGACTCTTACTAAATCTATCTTAACTTCTTTTGAAATAGTTATATAATTTAGAAAACTTGTTTCTTCTATATAAAATTCATATTTAGAGAATTTAATAAAGAGAGATATTTTATATAGCTTGATAAGTATTCATAATAATACTTTAATATAGTCTTATTTAATATTTATTATACATATATTATAATATTATATATATCTATTAATAAAATATATAAAATAAACTAGTAAGTATATAGTTAATATATATATAGAAAGTTATTAATATATTAATAAGACTAAATAGTATTACTATAAAGTTATAATAATTATATTATATCTTGAATACTATCTTCTAATTATCCTCTAATTTAATCCTAATATAATAATAAATATCTTTAAGATTAATCTTTAAAATTTATATTACTCCTTAGAGTCTATTCAGAAATTTGCCAATTAGTAATAATAAGTATTAATTCTTAATTCTAATTTTATCAACTTCTCATAATTAATATAGAAATAAAAGAAGCTATCTTTTTTTAAAATAAAGAAAGTTAATATACTTATTTTACTCATAGATAGTTATATATATATTTCTTTATTAAACTCTTTTTAATGTATATTCCTAATTCTTCTAATTACTACTTGTTGAATAGATATACAAATTTATAAAGCAGTTTATTATTTAACTTTAAATTAATAATATACTTATCTTTTTGAAAAACTAAGACTAACTTTATTATAACTTTATTAAATACTCCCTATTTATTTATAAACTCCTTAGAGATATCTATAGTTACAATAATTTTATCTCTTTCTCTAAATACTTTTATATTAATTTTAAAATTTTCTCCTATCCTATTAATATATTATATATAAATAGTCTTATTATTTTTAATAAAACCTTAGGTAAATACTTCTAATTTAATAATAGATATCTATTCCTAATATTAGAGGTTTATCTGAATATCTATTATAATATCTTTCTAGCTTATAGCATATTATTCTAATGAAAAATCTGTATATCATTATAATTAATAAGTATTAATAAATCATTAGTATAGCTTATATAAATAACTATTTAACTGGATAAAGAAAAGTATTAGTTAATATAATTTCTCTAATTGTAATATTAAATTATTCAACCTTCTAGAATAAATATAGTTATTTTAGTTGAAGTTAGTCTTAATAATATAACTAACTACTTATTAAAAATATTTACTTATAAATATAAGTCTATATCTATTATTACTTCTCTTTTCTTAGTATTTTAGAAAGTTATTATTAAGTCTTTAGTTATTTTCTCTATAGAAACTAATATTTTAATTCGTATAGAGACTATTCATTCTATTTCTATACCTACTTATTTCTCTAGATTTCCTCAATATAAGGGTTAATGTCAATAATTTAAATTAAAATATAAAACTCTATAGTATTCTTTTCTTTAAATAACTATTAGTGTTATATTTATACTTACCTTATTCCTATTATATCGCGAAGTGTGGAGACCCTGTAAGGGGCCTCACGGCAGGTTACGGAGGGTATGTGAGGAAGCAAAAAGGCTTGTATTTGGTACTAATGGGATGCGTGTTCTGGAGGGTATATATACCCGAATGACTAGGGCAAAAGGAGGTTACAGAGCGTAGCCCTATATCACGATATAAAATTTATAGTTCTATATCCTATCTTACTATATAAAAAGTATATTCTTATAATTCATAGTATAGCTAATATATATATAGTTCTCTAGGCTAGAGTAAGTATAATATTATCTAACTTACTGATATCTTAATACTAATAATTTAATATTAAAATTTATTAATAGTTTTAATTATCTAACTTATAAAAGTAGGAGTAATTAGAAAGACTATAGGCTTATATATGAATATTTATATCTCTTATCTTATATTAACTTACTAATATAATATTATTAGAATTTCTATAATCTTTTAATTTTTTATTATAATATTTCTATCCTTTAAAATTAAAATTCTATATCTTTCTATTTCTCTTTTTTAATCTAAATATGATTAGTAAAAATAAATAAACGTTTCTCCCTTATAATATTAAAAGCTAAATATACTAAAATTCTAATATAATACTAATTACTTAGTAAAATATTATATAAATAACTAATATTCTCCTTATTATTATTTTTTAAATTTCTATTTATATAATTTCTCTTATATTTCTATATTAATATATAATTAGTAAGTAAATATAATAAAAATAGTTTAGATAGAGTTATCTTTAAGACTAGTTTTATAATTATTCTATTCTATTTAAAATTAAAATAATAACTTTATAAATATTTATTAACTCTATTAGTTAATTATACTATTTAGTTAGATTTAGTAGTTATTCTTAATAACTATAATCTAATTATTAATTTATTTAATTATAAATTCTTCTCTTATTATTCTATAGTTATATTAAAATAGACTGTCCTAATCTTTAGACAGTCTAAATACTACTAATTATTTAATAAGTTATTAGATATAAACTATAGTCTATTCTTTATAAGCCTCTTATTACTTCTATATTTATTCTTAATATATCACTATTTAAAACTATATAATTTTAAATTTCTTATTTATAATACTTATCAAATCTAATATTAATATGAATAATAGTAAGAATAATAATTAGGATTACTTAGTAAATCTAAGTATTAATTATTAAGAATAACGTAATTACTCAGGCTTAAAAATTATAATAGAACTTATTGTCCTTTTTCTTTTTATATTAAGAAATAAGTATTCATCTCTTTAAGATATAGTTTATATAAAATCTTCTCATATATCTCTTATCTTAATTTCTCTAATATATTATTTATTAAAAAGTAGGCCTATAGCTATATATATTATATACTATAGATACTTATATTATATACTAGCCTAAGTTAGCCTAAAGGCTTATCTCTTCACCTTAGTATTATAAGGTTTTCCTTCTTTAGATATTACTAATAAGATTACTATTACTTTAGTTCTCAACCTCTTACCTAGAAGTCTTATAGGTTATATTAAAAGGGTAGGTTATCTAACCCTAGGCTTCTAAAGCTCCGCTTATATCTCTAGCTTCTAGCTAGCAACTTCTACTATAGATATTACTACTAGAGATACTATAAATACTATATATCGTTACACTATGTACAGGTTATAAGCCTAAGGGCCTCCCAAAAAATCCTTTTTATTTTATGATACTATTCGTAACCCTTCTTTTACTCTATTTTTATTATTAACGATATTACTTTTCAATATATCGCGAACTTTTTATATTTTTCTCATACCTTCCCTCTGAAGCATAAGAAATTATATTTTAACCTTACTACTTATACCTTCTATTCTATATATATTCTTTTACTAAAAATAACCCTTTTTATACCTTCTATATTATTTAAGTATTTAGTACTTTCCGTACTTTACGCCTTCTATACCTCACGCCTTCTATATTATTCTTTTTATACTTTCTACGCCTCACGCCTTTTATATCTTTTTTTTTAATACTTTCTATACTTCTTTTAATTATACTTCCTATATAATATTACCTTCTTTCTCTTAGTTACTATAACTACCAGTTATTATTAGCTTCCTATCCTCTAAAATAAAGCTAATTACTACTACTAAGAACTTATAATTAAAATCCTTTTTAATAAATATAGTATCCTTAGATATACTAAATCTAATATTCCTACTATTATTATTCCTATTATTTATAGTAATGATAATATTTATAAATAGTAATAATAAAACTATATTACTACTTATAGTCTTCTTATTGATAATATCAACTTTATATTATTTCGCCTTAAAAATTAAGTTAAAAGCCTTCTAATTACTATTTTTTTCAACTTTATAAATAAGATTAAATCTTTTATTTCTAAAGTCTTTAGTAATATTATCATTAAACTTACTTATTATTTCTATATTCTTAATATTGATAATTATAAGAACAATGTTTTTGATATCTTAAGAATTCTAAATTACTATATTGATATTCTTATTGCTAATTATAATATTTTTTACTTCTATATCTTATTTAACTCTTTTTAAAACTAGTAGTTCTAGAATTCTTTATAATAAATATTCTACTATTAATCCTAAAGAAGTTAAATTTCAGGACCTTATTGATAACTTCTACTATAAGGCTAATACTTATAATTCTAATATTCTTAATTATAGCTTCTTAGGTTTAAAGAAATTCTATTATAATTACTATAAAAGTAATACTTATTATAAGATTTAATATTATATAGCTTATTCTAACCTTCTTCCCTATAATTACTATAACTATTAGTACTACTTTAATATAACTACTAAGTATATTTATATTAATATCTATTATGAAGATAATTAAAATATCTTTATTAAAGATACTTCTAGTATTATAAATAATTTAGCTATTAGTAAGTAAGAGGGTATATTATAATAGAAAAAGATTAAGGGGGAGGTATAATTTCTATTTTTTAGATATAGATTTTTACTTTTTTGCTAGCTTTATATAATATCTAGTTATATAGCTTATAGAAGTTAAGGGGGTATATTAAGACGGTAGGTTATATAACTATAAGTTTCTAAAGCTTCCCTTATATTTCTAGCTTCTAGCTAGTAACTCCTACTATAAATATTACTACTAGAGACACTATAAATACTACATATTATCACACTACACATAAGTTATAAGCCTAGTTTATATTTATACTTAAAATATAAGATCTTTATTTATTTTACCTTTCTTCTACTATTTATAACTTTACATATAGTAGTAGTATTTATTTTATACTAGGCTAATTATACTATAAGTAATAGTTTATAAAAGATTAATTATATACTATATAATACTATAATCCTCCTTATCATAATAACTAATATTTTAAACTATAGAATAATTACCTTATTAATTCTAAGGCTTAAAAACGAATTAATTTAGTCGTTTTAATTAGTATCAATTAGTATTATACTTATAAGTAATAAGGCTAAGAAATATATTAATACTAATATATGTAAATTACTTATCAAAAGCTTTATATCTATATCATAAGAGAATAAAAAGGATGTTACTTATAACTTCCTAATATTACTATATAATATACTAATTAATAAACTATTTAATATTAAATAGTAAGATAATAGTAACTTTTATATATTTATAAGAGTACTAGAGAACTATATTTCTAATGTTTTTAAAGATATTATTAATAGCTTTATTAATAAGTTTACTAAAAGTAATATTTATAATTATAAAATCTTTTCTAATACCTTTAAGTATATTTAGTATTTATATGCTTATATTAAAAACCTTTATAATTAGAAAACTAATTACTTCTAGGTTATTATATTCTATTATTATTTTAAATTAGGATTACTTAATACTCATGAATACTATACTAATAATAATAAGAAACTGATATAAAATAATATCATTAAAACTATCTATACTTTTATTTAAAATAAAGAATAAAAAATAAGTCTTATCTTATATTATAAGATAACTATTACTAGAAATACTATATTTAATATTATTCTAATTGAAAAGAAGGATAGTAAGTATTTTTATTATAAGAAGAACTATCTAGTATTATAATATTAGACTATTTACCCTTACCTTATTCCTACTAATAATAAGTTTATAATTAACTATTAGTATATATTATATAATATATATATAGTAAGGATTATACTAAAGTATTAACTTTATCTTCATTAATATATATCAAAAGTGCTATAAGTATTATTAATAGCTTAACTATTAAAAGCCTCGCTATTGAGAAGTTATTAATAATACTTAAAATAGTAAATACTACAGTTAATAATAAAGCCATTATAAACTTAGATATTATATTTAACTTAAGTTACTCTAGTTTAATTTTTAATAATCTTACTTGCTTTATATTATATAATATTCATAATAATTTCTAACTTTTCATTATTATGAACAGTAAGTTAGTAAGACTAGAAGGTATAAATACTATTTTCTTTTAATTAGAAGATCTTATAAACCCCTCTTAGATTTTTAACTAGACTATTCAAGAAGTTAAATATAGCTTTCTTAGTCTTACTGACTTACTTAGCTTAAGTAGACTTTTAAAAAAACTATATTAAGTATAATTATTATATTCTATATCTTATTTATATTTAATCTTATTAGAGTCTTATTAAAGTCTACTAAGTAAGTAATATATATATTATTAATATATCTAATAGTACTACTATCCCTTCTAATACTACTTTAAATTTAATTAGAATTAAGATAAAAGCTCATCTTGTATTTAAAATAATATATTAATGCTTTATCTATATTTATCTATTATACATTATTAAGGCTTATTACTATATAAATATATAATCTACTGAAGAGGAGATTAACTTCTTCTATTATAAAATATATTATTTTACTCAATCTATAGAAATTATTAATTATAATACTTTTCTTCTACTTACTTAAGTAAATAGAGAGATTTATTTTAATCTTATTAAGGTTAAGCTGTTATTAATAATAAGTAAGAAGTATATTTTTCATTTTCTTAGTTACTATAATAGTTACTACTAGCTTGCTATACTTAATACTTATTATTATAATATTATACTTAAAGCTATTAAGAAGTTTAATAATACTTTTACTAATATAACTATATTAACTATAAAGTCATAAGTCTATAATAGTACTCTAGAGCTTAAGAAGGTATTTAGAAACTATTATTTTCTAAGTATTTAATTTGACCTAATTACTATTTATATACTATTTATAAATAAAGTAATTAAATATACTAATTAAACTATTATTAAAATAGCATATATTACAGTTACTAATAATAGTCTACTTAAGGAACTCTAAGACTGTACTTTTAATACGACTATTGAGTCTTTTAACTTTTTACTATAAATTAATAAAAGAAAACTTAAGTTTTATAAGATTATAGTAAAATAGTTATATTTAACTAAGGATTATGAGTTTCTATATATTAAATATATATATATATATTGAAATATAATACTTATATTTATAAAAAGAAAAATAAGCATCCTCCCTATATAATTAATATAAAAATAAATATTATAAAAAACTTTCTTATCAAATATAACTCTTTATATAGCTATATTTATTATTATAAATTATACTATTGGGCCTATAGAGATAGATAGATAAAAGTTTATTTGTATTAAAAGCTATCTATAGGGTAGTACTATTTAATATATAGGTTTATGAGTATATTTTATATAAGAAGTATCTTATATAAATTAGTTATATAACTTAAAATAATAACTTATAAGTATAAAGCTATTATAATATACCCCTTTGGATATAACTATATTTATATAAATACTAAGTAATATATAAAGTTAATGAAAAGTTTCTATTCTATATATATATATAGTTCTTAAAATATATAATAACTAAAATAAGAGAAATACTAGTTATTTCTTAAATACTATATTAAGTACAAATAAATATAAAGTTATTTCTTCTATAACTATAAATAATACTTACTTAAAATATTATTTTAAAGTAGAGCAAGTTATAAGAATATAATAAGTTAATAGTATTTTTCAGAATACTTTTATTCCAATTTTCTTTTCTCTCTAAATTATTATTATTACTACTATATAAGTTCTTATTTAAAATTATTGTATATATATATATATATATATATATCTACTACTAATAGTATTTTATAGAAGAATAATTATAATAGCCTCTCTTTTAAAGATTACTTATACTGTTTTATATTAAATAGTATTAAGCAAACTAAATACTAGTAATAATAATTAGAACAGCTCTCTTATACTAAAGCTAGAAGAATAGATTAAACTTCTTATAAGTAATAATAATTAGAATAATTCCCCTATATTTAAACCTTAGAAGTAAGATAAAAAACCTATAGGTAATAATACTTAGAATAATTCTTCTACATCTAAACCTAGTAAAAAATAGTAACCTTTCAATAAGTTTATTAAATAATAAGCTCTTAAGATACTATTAATTAATACTTTATCTTTAAAGAAGAATAACTTATAAAAGTAAGAAGTAATAATCTAACCCTTAAAAAAACTCAGAAACAATCCCTATCGAGAGAAAGAAGTAATAACCCTTCTCCTAATAAGTATTATTAATATTAATCCAGTTTATTAATAGTATTCAATTAGTTATTTGATGTATTGATAGTATATAAAAGGTATAAATCTAAAGGGAAATAAAATAATAAATTAAAGTTATATAATCCTTATAAGTATTATATATAAGAATTATATTTATAGTATACTTATTAGGAGCTTATAAAACTACTATTACTATATAAAATTAATTCAGTTAGATAAATACTAATAATATATTATGAATAAGATCTTATATATACTTTTATCTAACTAGTTAATAATATTAGAACTCTAGTATTTTAAGTTTATTTAGAATAATAATCTTACTATTTTAATATATCTAATAAGTTTTATACTACTTATAATATAAACTAACTATTATTTAAAAGCTTAAGTAAATTAAAATTATATTATAGTTAATATTTTTTAATAAATCTAGTAGTAGAAGTTCTGTTTCTTAGGAGATAACTAGTAAGATAGTTATTTTAAAATAAGTTCTTATTCTTATATCTATAAATTAGAATAGAAATTATTCCAAATTAATACTTATTAGAAATACTTCTAAAGTTAATATCTATCTAATTATAACTAATCTTTCGATTTATAAGTTATAACTAGTTTTTAATAGTTTTATTATTAGAAATATTATTTAAGATATTACTAATTTATATTAATATATTATATTCCTATATAAAGCTGCTTTTTTGAGTAGAAAGTAAGAGAATTAATATAATACTTTTAAGTATTTTAAATTTCTTATATTTATTATTTTTGAAGTAAAGTTTATATCTTTTTATAATTTGTATTTTATAAGGTAATTTTAGCTTTTTTAATCTCTATATTACTAAGTTATATTCTTCTTAATAATATATTTGTAAAACTAACTAGAATTATAAATAATAGGATAATTGAAATTTATATTTATAAATAAAAAAAAGAATATCGATAGAATAAAAGGGTTATTATAAAATCCCTATAAGAGATATCTATTAGATATCTAATATACTTTTAAATAGTTATTTATATAATTATTCTAATAAGTAAACTTCTTATAAAGACTTTTCTTAAAATTATACTTTTTGAAAGTTGAAGAAGATTTAGAAGTATTTAAACTTAAGTCTTAAGAGTATTTTTATTAGTCTATTAGCTAATATATTATTTATTAATATATAGATAATATTAAATAAGTTTATTATATATTTTTAATAGATTTATATATCTTAGATATCTATATAGTAGAAATATATAGAAATTTACTTTTAAATCTTTATAATAAGGTAAATTATTTAGCTATTATTATAATAGATCTTCTGGATATTATCTAGCTTTAGAATAATATTTTTAAAACGTTATTTAAATATTATAGTTTCCTTCATAATATATTTAAATATTAAGAGTTCTACTTTAATAGTAGATATAATAGTAATAGTCTAATAAATAAACTTCTACTAAATTAATCTTCTAAAAAAAGAAATTATATATCTCTAAAGAGACCTTTATATCTTTATATTATTAGTAAATAAAGTATCTTTTATAGTTAATAATACTTATTTACCTTTTAAACTTCTATAGTAAATTATAAAAGAATGAAAAGAATATAAATAATAAATAATCTAATTAATTGTTAAGAAGTATTAATAAAAAGGATTTATAAAATAATATAAAAGCTAAATATATATAAAGGAGATATTAGAATAAATTATAATCAATATATAAAGTATCAATCTGATTTTTATTTAGAACTCTTTAACTTTAGAAGTTATAATAATATTTAGATTCAAGATAAAAGAGACTATAGAAATAAGGATTAGAAGTAAAATTTTATTAATCAGATTATAATATTTAGCAACTTTATTAATATATTAATTACAAATAAAGTTAATTACTTTTGTTTATTAATTTTAAATAATTTACATCTTAAGGAACTATTCTACTAGCTTCTAGTTCTTTATTTTATAAGTATCCTTTAGTTTCAAAATAAGCTAAACAATATATACTACTACTAAATAGTAGTAAAGAATAAGGATATTATTAATATAAAATATAATAAGTATATATTTTTCTAAAATCTAAAAGAAGTATAAATCTTTACTTATAGGATAGAATTCTAAATAAATAAGTATTAATAAGGACTCCTTATATTATAAAAATAATATATCATATAGACTATAAAATATATAAATAAGTTTAATATAACTTCTAGATTACTAAAAGCTTCCTAAGAGGTAGTATTATATAAGAGTTCTTTTAAAATTGAAGTAAGTATTAAGGAAAATATTAATAATATCTAACTAAAGTATTTCTAAGTTAAAATATATTATAATTATTATTATTATATAGAAGGTTTATATAGTTAATATTATAATATATATCTATCTAAAAGGATCTAGCTATTATAAATTACTATATATATAAAGCTTTACTTTATGGTAATTAAAGAATCTATTTTTATCCTTCTAATATAAGAAAACCTATTTAAAAAGAATTAACTTCTCTTTAGATCTATCTTATAAGATAACCTTTTAAATCTCCTTCTCTTAAAAGATATTTATCTATATATATACTACTTATAAGAAAGAATCTTAAAATTACTCTAAGAAATAAAAGATCTCTTTCTATATAATTAGTAGTTTTAAAAATGAGTTTATAAATATATATATATATATATATATAGTAGAATACTAATAGGATGAAGTAATTTGTTAATTAAAAAAGAATAAAATAGTTATTTAGAAGTAGTAATATCTTTTAGACATTATTTAAAATATAAGGTTTCTATTAATAGAACTAGATTGAGTTTCCTAACTTTTTATTTTACTAAACCTATTTAGTTATAAGTATTATTAATAGAAGAAGCTTTTATATAAAGATACTTTATCTAAAAAGTTTCTATTAAAAATAATAAAATAAAGTATAAGATAATTATATAACTTATCCTAAGTAAAATATACTTAATTAAATGAATATAAGTTAGGAGGAATTTTATATATTTAGATAGTAATTATAAGTATAAAATATATAAAGTATTAGTTGAAGTTATTATTTTTAGATAAATCTAATTTAAAACCTTAAACCGTATAGCTACTTTATATTAATTAGTTATTCTTTATAATTTTTATATATTAAGGTTTAACTATTAGAATAAGTTTACTCTTTAATATATATAGCTATATATTTTAAATATAAGCAATATATATAATATCTTTATTTATTATTAAGATAGATAGTCCTTTTAGTTTATCTATTTAAATATAAATAATATTTTCAACTTTCTTATTAAATAGAAGTTCCTTAAGATTAATATCTTTAAGTGAATTATTCAGCTTAAGGGTTAACTTTAATATTATTAATTATTCCCTTAATCTTAGAAGAAACTTACTAAAAGTAACTTTAATATCTTAAAACTCCTTCTTAGTTTTTATAAAAGTATTTAGAATAATTAATACTCTATAAAATAAGGTCTAAGTAGTACTAATTAAATTCAAAACCCTAAGTATTTAGAATATATTATTTATAATATTAAAATCTTCTTTAATTTCTTTAATTATTATTTACATAAAGTCTTTTAGAATAACCTATTTAATATCCTCCTCTATATAAAACTTAGATTTATTGAATTTGATATTTTATATTATGGTGTGTTACGTGTTCAGCCCCCTACCTAGTGGGTAGCCTTACACAACGCCCAGTATTAAATCTCTGTAATAAAAAAAAACCCAGTAACGTACTATAGCCTATATGTGTCTCTGTAGGCAAATGTAGTAAAAAGGACCCAGTGGTGCGGCGTTTGGTTCAGACCTAGCCCCAACCCAGAAATCGGTGGTGGCTTCGAAGTATTGCAGCGGTGCTCACGACGTTGACTCACACCAGCTGGAACGCTACTGGCGCACCTTGATGATGCCGGCCTCATAGATAAAAGAGAGCGATAGACTACTACAGACCAGCCCTCTCTTCATCCTGCAACAACACCACCACTAACAACAATAACAACAACAACAAGAATGCCATCACCATGCTCAACCCCTACAACCTCAACACAAATATCAATCTTGTTAAGGCTGTTGACAACCGCGAGGACCACAGCCACCTTTGCAAGGGCCTAAATGAGCTAGTATTGCATGAGGGCGACTTTGCTGCCCTCCCCGGCCCTCTTAAGGTGGCTGTGGCTAAGTTCGGCCTCGAAATATTGCTGATATTTTCTATTATAATCATTTAGTTGAATAAAAAGATCTAAATCCAGTAGAAATTATATATATTAAGTATATATTTTACTAGGTAATTAATATAACTCTTTAGTTCTATTTTAAACTATTATTTATAGAGTTCTTATTTTTGTTCTTTTTTAAATAGACATACTTAGTATTTATATATATAAAGATACTTCTAACAAGAAAAAAAATCTTTTATTAGAAAGATTATATCTCTTTAGATATTCTATCTTATATATTACTAGAATTATTCTTCTTTAATATCAATAAGTGACTTCCATTTAAAGTTTACTTATAAATTAATATTATAAATTAATATTATAAATAAAAGTGGTAAATTTAACTATTTCTAGCTCGAGATAAAATAAAAGGTTTATATTAATAAGTATTTCAATAGATCTAATAATAATTCCTTATCTAGTATGTTGCTAACTACTTACTAATTCTTTTATATATAGAGGAGAAAGCTTAAATTTAATCTCCTTCTTATTAATAAATATCTAGTACTTTATTTATCTATTAATTATAATAATTACTTTTTTAATATCCTATTAGATTTTAAAAATAGAAAAGTCCTTCTAATATAACATCTATTATTTAAAATAATAAAATATATTAAAAACTTGTTTTAAAGTTTTATTTGAAAGGATAAAGATAAAGAGATAACCTATATATTAATCTTTAATTACTATTACTTAATATAATATATTATGTATAAGAAGGAAATTAAAGAAATCTTAAGTAATATAATAATAAGATTACTAGGTATAATATTTAAATATTTATTAAGAAGTAACTTATTAAATATAAATTGTTATATAATATTTATATTTTAAATCAGTTATCAGTCTAATTCTTTCCCTATAAATATAAGTAATAACTTTAATTAGAATATTAATTTTAAGTAATTAGACTATAAATACTAAAGATATATTAAATATTCTTACTTATATAGGAATTCTCTTAAAAGATAAAAGTTTATTTAAAATATATAAGGATTAATAATATAAATAGTATTAAATAAGATTATATTAGAACAAGTAGAAATAGGAGTATAGTTAAAGAAAACTAAGTTTGCCTTATAAAGAAGGTTATATTTGATAATATTATTCTTTTCTTCTTTAAAATAAAGTATATAATTAAAATGAGAATATTAGATATTCTTCTTTTAGAATAATACTTTTAAAATAATATTTATATAAAAGTTCTTAATATAATAGATATCTTCTAGAGTTAAATCTATTTTTATTCTATTTAAACTATTTAGAATAACTTTTAGTATATAGTATTTCTTTTTAAAAATAGAGAAAGATATAATACTACTTTCAACCTGAATACTTACTATTAAGATCCTAAAAGAGCTAGACTTTAAAAAATCCTTCTAATTAATAGAGTAAATAGTACTATAGTTATTTATAATTATACTATTATTAAATAAATAGTATAAAGAGATAGGAGTAGTAAATATACTAAACAACTAAGGGTTTATATAATAGAATTCTTCTAGAAGAGAGGGGTTAATAATAATAACTATTATATTAAAGAAGTATTATAAAGCTAGTTGAAATCAGCTACTTTATCTATAGCTTCTATTATATCTACCTTTCTTCTCTCTTTACTATTCTTTATATAAAACCTTCAATTAACTAATTTAAATTAAATCTATATAGAAACTGCTAAGGTAATCTTTATATAAATAGTTTTATATAAGAATCCTCTTACTATTTGAAATATATCTACTATATTAATTTAAACTATTTTTAGAATAATCTTAAGATATCTATAGCTAAAAGAAAACTAGAAGTAGTTTAATATATTATAAGAGTATACTTTAGATAACTTTATTTAACTTACTCCTTATAAACAAATATAGAGTTTTCAACTAGTTACTTGATAAAAATTATATAAACTTCTTATTTATTATAAGATTCTCTTAGAGGATTTTAATAGTAAATAATATTAGGGAAAATATTTCTATATTCCTAAAGGGAGTAGATCTTAATATCTATATATTTATTTATAGTAATTTAATTAAACTAGATATTTATCCAATTTAGAGTAAAATAAACTCTTATAGTAATTAGGAAGTTCTCTATTATTAAAATATTAATAATTTTAAAGATATTATCCTAAGTAGTATAAAGGTAGATATTATTCTAATTATTATATTAAATAGATATATTATTTGAAGTCTTTATTTAAATAAGAATTAGATTGGATTTTTTTCTAACTATTATTAGGATATTAGATTCTAATAGAGTGAAATAATATTTAAAATTAATAATAAGACTATAGAGAGAAGTATTATTTATAAAGAGCTATTTAGAATATACTATTTAGAGCAAGCTAATATTAATAGTTATATTAATTTAATATTCTTTAGCTTTAAGTTTTATTTTTATTTTTCTATTCTTTAAAGCTCTAACTATAGAGAAATATAAATATACTTTATATTTATTTTAAATCTTAGGGGTACTAATTATTACTTAAGAAGTAGGAGTATTTTGAAATAAAGTTATTTAAAAGGTTAAATATAAAGGATTATCCTAAATGAGTTTATCTTGAAATTATAATATAACTTAAGCTATTTAAATAAATTAGTTTTAAATATTTTCATCTTAGATATACTTCTTAAGAAAGTATAATTCTTTTTAAAAATTAAATTTCAAAAGATGAGGTTTATTAGAATTAATGTATTTTTCAATATCTTTTATTTTACTATAGTATTTGAAGATATTATACTACTAGGGCTAGTTATAATAACTATTAAAGTGAATTGAAATATTAAAACCTAATAATAGAACTATTTAGAATAATATAATAGATATAATTAATTAATTAATTAAGAAGTAAAAAAAGATAAGAAGGAGGCTTAAAAATAATATATATTTAATAAATATAGTTCAATCAATAGACCTTAGAAGGTATTTCAAGCTAAACGTATAATTATTACAAATTATACTATTGAACTTATAGAATAAATAGGTAAAAACTTATTCATATTAAAAACTATCTATAGAGTAGTACTATTTAGTATATAGGTTTATAAATATATCTTGTATAAGAAGTATCTTATATAAGCAGGTTATATAACCTGAAATAGCAGCTTATAAATATAAAGCTATTATAATATTTATTATATTTATATTTCTAATATAAAGAAAGTTCTTTACTATTATAATATTCATTTTTATAAGAATTCTAATAAACTATTTTATACCTTCTTAATAATTATATTAAACCTATCAGTATTAATTATAATATTCTATATAATAAATTTAAATTATAGAGTTTTATATATTTAGCCCTCCTATTTAGTAGGTAGCTTTATATAACACTTAGTAAATAATTTCTATAATAGGAAAATACCTAGTTATATACTATAGTTTATATATATATCTCTATAAGTAAAAATAGTTAAAAGGACCTAGTAGGATAACTACTAGTTTAAATCTAGCTTTAATTTAGAAGTAGGAGCTAATAAGTAATAGAATAATAACTAGATATATAAACTTACTAATATAAATCTTATAATAATCTATATAGAAGGTTATAACTTAATATATTAATAGTAGCTTTAAAGTATTAAACTTACTATAGTAGTACTTATAATATTGATTCATACCAGCTGGATACTAATAATACTACTAGTATACTTTAATGATACTAGCTATAGATATAAAAGAGAGCGATAGAAGACCAGCCAACCGTCCTTTGAAGTACAAGTTAATAATAAATTTAAATTATAAATCTATTAATCTAATTAAATCTTAAATTAAAATACTACTACTATAAGAAAGTCCTTATTAAAAGAAAAAAAGACCACTTTAGAAATATATTAAATTAATACTACTTATATTGCAAAATATAAAGTTCTACTACTAGAAAGCCTACCCCTTCTTATTACTACTATTTAACTAAAACCTACTAATACTATAAATAATAAAAGAAATGATAATTTTATAAATACTCTTTAGAAATAAGACTTAGATTACTTGAATCCTAATATTAATCTACTAATGATAAAACTAACTAATATTCTTACTATTTCTACTTTAAATTATCCTTGTTATATTATTATAATAAAACTACCAAGTTATTATCATAAGGCTTATAATTTCTATTCTTATAATAAGAAAAACCTACCTTACTACTAATATCTATATTAATTTCAACACTTTAATTACTATTACTCCTCTTACTACTATAATACTATTAAAAATTCTTCTTTTAAGTTATTCTACTCTTTATATTATTAAAGAAGTAAAAAAGAGTCTTTTTTAGCTTTCTTACCAGAAGCCTATATATAATACTAAGATTAATTAATAGTTACTAAAGAGACTTTCTATATTATTAATAAGCCTTTCAATATTAAAATTCTTCTAGATATGAAAACTTTGAATATTAAGACTAATATTATAAATAATATTATGAAGTTTAAAACTTAATAGGTTATTTATAGTAATTATAAGAAAAATAACTAGTTATCTTAAGAAGTCTATATTATTATAATAACTACTACTACTATATACTTCTTTTTTACTATTATTATACTCTACTATCTCTTATATAAAATATATAATTTTAATGCTACTTTCCTTACTATTCTACTACTTTAAAATATTTAGATATAGATTTATTAGCTTATAAATTATTCTAATGATATAAATAGAGTTTAGTTACTCTATAAAACTCTATATGGTTTCTATAAAATCTTTTTATAGTAGTTCTAGCTTATTATAACTAAAATAAAAAAAATTAGTTTTATACTTATTAAGGAGGAGATTTACTTCTTTATTAATAAGAATCTTAATACTAATACTTTTATCTATATTAATAGTAATAATATAATAACTTATATACTTAAGATTATAAAGAAAGTTTATAACATATTCAAAGCTATATACCCTCTCAAAGATTTTAGTATTACTACTTAGTTTTTAAGACTTTAAATCTATTATAATATTACAAAAATCTTCTTATCTTAATATAAATATATTAATTCTGTTTAATACTATTTTAACTATTATAAACTTCATATTATCAAAACCTTTCTCTCTATTAATAAAGACCTTCAAATTATATAATTAAAATAAAATATAATAATTAATCTTACTAGTTCCATATAAAGTAAACTAATTACCTCAACTAGTGAGCTACTAATATTGAAATAGATATTACTTATATTATAAGTAAATTATACTAAGTAAGTATTAACCCCTTTCTTACTTATTAATATACTATTAACTATTTCTTTTAATACCTTATTAATACTACTAATTATAATCTTATATTTGGAATAATAAATCTTATAATAGATCTAGGTTTCTATATTATAATAAATACTTTCTTTACTCATAATAAATTAGGGAGGAGCTGATAGCTTGCTTTGTATTATAATTATTAGTAGATATATTACCCCTTAAAGTATAACTTTAGCCTTCTTACCCCCCTACTAACTATTATAACTAGCTTCTAGTTAATCTAAAGCTAAACCTCTTATAGTTATAATAGCTAATATACCTATCCTATATTAACCTTTTTAATAATAAACAACTAATAACTCCTTCTATAATAACCTCACACCTTTACACCTTTAGAGCTATTAATAGATAATTTAAATATCTTAAGATATTTAATTACTATTTACTATAAGTATTTTATTTAAATATTTATTATAACTTTAAGATCTATAACCTTAATATCCCTACTGAGTTCTACTTACTCTTAAAATAAGACTTTATACTATTAATATAAAAACTTTCTATTATTAATATAAACTAACTTATAATCTCTATATAAATATAATAAGACCTAGCTTATTCTTATTAATAAATAATCTTAATATATTAATTAATTATATCTAGTATATTAATCATACTTATATAGGTATAAATATTTCTAATCTAGTTAAATAGTTTTTAAAATATTTATAATTATACTATTATAATGCTCTAATATATCTAATGATTAGTATTATAGTAAAAAATTGATATTAAGATATTATCTAATTAATACTTCATCTTTAGTATTACTAGTTTAATATAGTAATTTATAGAATAGCTAGATAATTTTCATTTAAATATCTATAGGCTATTTATTAATTATAATATTTAGAATAATTGTATTAAAGTTTAGTTTAATATACTAATAGCTTGAGTTATAATAGTTATAATTAGATATTTCTATACTTATTCTATAGTAGTCTTTCTATATATAGTTATATAGATTCTAAAGAGATTTTAGTTCTATTATAAAGATATAAATATAGAAGAATAATAAATTACAGAATATATAGCTCTTATAAGTATTCTATTTTATTCTATTTTTACGAAATTCATAAAGGTTCTCAACTTTATAATTTTAATAGTTACTTTTAGCTATCTATATTAAGCCTTAGTTTTAATAAAGTTTTCTCTATATAGATTACTACTATAAGGTTTTTTATTATTATAAGGTTAAATATTAGAACTAGAGGTATAATTATCTATAATAATAAGTAATTTCATTACGATTTTAACTAGTTATAAGCTAGTATTAATACGAATACTATAATTAAGTAAAGTTTATAGTTAAGTCTATATATAGAGTATAGAGCTTAGATATTATTGTAAGTATAAAGTAAAACTAACTAAATAAACTAATAATAAATTATTATATTATAATAAATCATACTATTAGGCCTATAGAGATAGGTAAATAAAATCTTATTAATATTAAAAATTATCTATAGCATAGTACTATCTAATATATAAATTTAAAGGTATATCTTATATAAGAAATATCTTATATAAGTAAGTTATATATAAGAGTATAGCTAAAAGTTTTAACTAGGAAAGATTCAGATATATAGATAGAATCTATATTACTATATAGATTATTACTTAAAAAATCTAAATTATAATCCTTTAGTTAAAAACTCTTTCTAATACTCTAGTAATTATAGCTAGCTAGTTATTAGGTATATTATATAATCTTATTAGTATATCTTTATAATTATTCCCCCTTCTAAGAGTTTTAATCTTTAAAGCTATAATTATATACTTCCTAATATCTATTATAAAGCTTATATATTATTACTAATTATTTATTATGTAAAATACTTCTTTAATACTAGTAATTATTCCACTATAATATAATTATTCATTTAAATAATATTTTATAGTTTAAATAATAGAACTAACTTTTATTATTATTATTATTAGGTTCTTATCCATTCTTTCTATTATTTTATAAATATATTTATTATTATCTTAGC
>QAPF01000663.1:0-21712 GCA_004367935.1 Colletotrichum sidae | reverse complement strand
TAATGATTTATAGATTAGATAGTTTACTATTTCTTTAAAGTTTTTAGTATTTAAATCCTAAGAATTCTAGAAACTTTAAGATTCTATTTAACTATAAGAATAACTTTTAAAACTTTTATAAGATATTTATATTTAATAGAACTTAATAATTATAATATATATTCAAGCTAGACTCCTCTAGTTAACTATTAATATATAGTTCTAGAAATAGAAAGAAAACTAGGAAAATATAATTTTAGGTATAGAATAGGAAGCTTTAGATATCTTACTTAATATTATAAAACCTTTTATTTTATATACTAACCTTATTAGCTATATATAAAATATTACTCCTAGGTATATTTTTACTCTTTTTTAGATTATTTTATTATACTTTTAGATATATATTACTATTCTAAAAGAGAAGACTAATAATAATAATTATAGTTAGATATCTATAATTATTAATATAATTTTTAGATATATATTACTATTCTAAAAGAGAAGACTAATAATAATAATTATAGTTAGATATCTATAATTATTAATATAACTTTAAATAGATAGAATAAGTTTAAAAAGTATATTAATATACTTCTTAAATTAAATTCTTTTTAAGTTTATAGTATTACTACTCTTTTAACTCTAATTCCTAATATTTTAGTCTTCTAGATATAAAATATTTAGTTTAATTTTAGTTAAATTCTTAAACTTTTTATAGATACTAAAATTCTTTAATAACAATTTGAATAAGATTTTATTAAAGTTTATACTAATTAATACTATTTAAAAACTTAGTAAATTATCTAATAGACTACTAATATTCAACTTTAAAGCTTATTTAGCTTTATATAGGTAATATAGTCTAGTAGTTTAATAAAAAAAGTATTTATAGTAATTTATTATAGTAATTAAATATACTAAATATCTATAGGGTTCTTAATTAAAAGTANAGGATATTTATAATAAATATTTTAATATAGGTATATTTATTTTATTTATTAAATTATCAGAATACTTCTAATTACTATTATAATTATGCTTACTAGTAAAATAGCTTAAGTTTTTTAATTAAGACTAAATTACGGCTATCCTTAGTTTAAAAGTATTTATATTATAGCTATAGATTATTTCTATATTTAAATAACTTCTATTCTTCTTAAATGTTTATTTAGCTTAATATATAATATTTACCACTATTCCTAATTCAACCTCTTAGTTAAGATAATTTTTAAACTCCTTATTATTAAAGTTAAGTAGTTAAAAAAGACCTAGCTATCTTATTCTTAATTAGAAGAAATACTTAATAAAAAAATAAAACTATTAAAATAACTAAAGAATACTAATATACTATCTATACTACTTTTAATTATAGTTTTTTTTTAGATAAAGTAAAAATAAAGAATTATTTTTATATTTATTAATTACTTACTAATTCCTTAATTAAAATTCTCCCTAAGGAAAGTTTCTATAAAGATAGAATTAGTATTATTTCTAATAGAGATATAGTTAATAGTAATAATTTTAATAATAATAATAAGTTCAATCAATTTAATATTTAAGTTTCTAAAAGGAATTTTACTTTCTTTTTAAACTTCCCCTTTTTATTAAATCTTAAGAATATTCTATTAAGAGATAATTCTATTAAGCCTTCTTTTAAAATATCTTATTATAATAATAATAAGAATTTTTAAAATTAAATAAGATTAGAGAAAAAAAAATTATAATTTTAAAAATAACTAATTAGTAGTTTTTATAGTAATTATTTATATCTATCTCTATTTAGACTATAGTAATTATTACTATCCTAACTATTATTTTACTTCTTATTCTAAAATAAATTTCTTCTTTTTATTTTTCAAAAATACTTCTATAGGTAATACTAGGTTATTTAGTATTACTTAATCTATAAAATGGGTAGTTATAGGTAACCTATTATTACCTATAAGTAATATTACCTTTTTACCTATACCTATATCCTACCCATAGACCTAATAGGTACCTACTACTACCCATAGGCTCTAAGAAGTATTACCCAGCTAGGTACCCATGGGTAATTTCCAAGCCTACGCGCAGCCACGACGGGTGAAGAGGGCGTCCAGTTGGTGGACAGTAACAACATCGTATGGGCAGCGATAGGCGCCGATAAGTCAGGGAGGATTCAAACACCCACCAGCGACATTAAGATTCTAAGGGGTCGGATGGCGGAACTGCTGTATCAGCAGAGTCGACGTATCAGCAAGGAGGTGAAGGATGAGGGTGGCGCCGGGATCGAGTACGTTTTTGGGGAATCACTGGATGAACTCGACCAGAACGGCGACAAGGTTCATGTGCGCTTTGAGAAGAGCGGCGAGAGACGCATGTTTGACATGGTTGTCGGCGCAGACGGAATCCAGAGTCGAACGCGCCTCTTGGCCTGGGGCGAGGACGGAGAGGAGAATAGGATCCATCGCCTTGGGCTGTACGGCGTTTTCTTCTCCATGCCGCGTGGGCCTACCGATACCGAATGGCGCCGTTGGTACCGTGCTCCCGGGCGGAGGGGTGTTATGGTGCGGCCTTCGGGTCAGAAAGACAAGACGACGGTGTTCATGACTGTCGTCAGCGATCAAGACGAGAGACTCGTCGAGGCCGCTGAGAGAACAAGCGGCGGCACTCAAGCACAGAAGCTGCTGCTGAAAGAGTACTTTGACGGGTGTGGCTGGGAGACGGACAGGATCATCAAGGGGATGATGGCGACGGACGACTTCTACTACGACACGGTCAGCCAGATCAAGATGGACAAGTGGAGCAAGGGGAGAGTTGTCTTGCTCGGCGATGCGGGATACTGTGCGTCACCGCTGTCTGGCATGGGGACGACGTTGGCGCTGAACGGCGCTTACAACCTCGCGGGGACGATTCTTCAAGCACCTGATGATTTGGAAGCTGCGTTCGAGGCATACGAAAGGAGCATGCGTCCCACGGTGAACAATGCCCAAAAGATTGCGCCTATCTTACCTCGAATCATGTATCCGGAGACGGCATGGGGTGTTTGGTTTCTGAATGCTCTTGTGTATGTTATCACGCAGTTTGGGATATCGAATCTGCTGGCCAGGTTCCGCGGGCCTCCCGCAGACTCGGTGCCGGTTGGAGATTATGGCTTCAGAACGTTGCCAGCTTGGGAACCATAGCTGGTAGAAGGACAGACGGTTATTCAGGTTCTCTAGGCTTTTCGGCGTGTACACAATCTTACATTTACTGTGGCTGCGAAAATCTCGCTCTTCGCGATGCTCGCCGTTTTGGTGTTCCAAGGTGGTCGAATATCCTTCCCGCTCTAGATAAACACATTTCAAGAATATATGTGAAGATCCTCTCTGAAAACGGCGAGCCTACCCTCGGAACTCCGCCGAAGAACCCGTGTAGTGACTCGGAAACAATCCTTCATGAAGACAAAGCTTGTCTGGTGAAGTGACGAAAGGCAAATCCAGGCTGAACACACGATCTAAATCCTGCCTTTCTCACTATTGCCGTCAGATCTGTATGGCATTAGGAAGGCAACTTGCTTCTAATCGTTGCTGCCTAATGCTACGACACCCCAAGAGAATTTGCGTCAGCGATGGATGCTATCACGGACTGGTATCCAGCACGTCGACGAAGCTTTGACACGGTTTCCATCAACTAACCACGGAAACGCGAACTGTATGTTGACGTGTTAGCTCGAAGTGGAACCTGAAAGACGACAGGAGTGGCAGTCGAGAAAGGCGTGCTAGACCAAGTAGGAAATTTTGCCCATCGTTCCCGGACCCTGGCCGGCAAAGACGTAGCAAGAATACGCGGTCTAGACTTTGGACCAGGGCATCGGACGACGAAGGATTAGTTTAGTTCCCGTACCCGTACCGCGTTGTTCGGACGGTCTTGTTTTAGCTCATCCCACAAGCAGTGGTGCCGACTTGGTAAGTCGAACAATCCACGAGAATTCACACGAGAGAGGCAGAGATTCTCGGACGTCGTTGCGCGACCAAGCTTCTGCGCCAAGAACAGGCTAATTCCCAGCACCCAGATCGTGTCTACAATCATGACCACAAGGGACCTGAGCAACTGCGTTGCTCGGCCGGTGAGCCATAGGTGTGTTGAGCAAGTCACGACGCTAGTTTCAGGCATTCTCCCAACGGCCGCAAAGGGCCATACTTTGTCGTTTGCGTACCTTTGAGCATGATGTGTGCGACATGGAGTCGTGTTGTCGTTTGTGAGCCTCGATTCATTCGTATATAGTCTACAGTGAATCACTACATGCATGTAGGCTTCCATATCAACTCACTTTCATCGAACAACGAGTCTGCAACATTCCCTTTGATAATCTTCGACTGCATTCATTCGCTACACCATGCTGTCCAAGTGTTACACGTCGCTGGTCATCTGCGCCACGCTGCTCCTGGGAACTGCTGATGCCCAGGGTGCAAACTGGGGAGGCTTCGACTCGATCCGCAACATCTGGCTCGCTGGAGCATCGATCGACTACATTGGAAGTGGTCCTCTGTAAGTAGTAGCTCACGAAGATGGGGGACACGCAGCCTGGTTGACGGCTTCTGTAGGAGCTATAGCACCACTTCGAACGGACCCAACCACGTCAACTACATCGTCAACGCTCGCGGAGCCAACAACGTCAACCTGAACAAGTTCGCCTATCCTGGTGCCGTCACCGACACTCGCTATGCCACGCCCACCACCGTCCTCGGTTTCAACCCCATCATCAACTGGAACGACCAGATCACCAACATCGCCAACGTCTTTACTGCATCCCGCCTGGTTGGCAACGCCTCGTCCAGAGACTCTCTCTTCATCTTCCTCGGGTCCAACACGGGCAACGACATTCTCAACACTTACAACACGACCACGAACCAGGCCCAGACGATTGCTAACCTGATCGGCACCATCCGGGCCAAGTTTGCTCAGGTGCGACGACGACATGCCGCAATTTCCCTGTAATTCCAGCCCACTGACTCGGTACCCAGATCTACAACGCCGGGGCGCGCAACTTCGTCTTCCTCTCCGTCTTGCGGGCAGAGCTCATCCCTCGCATCCAGAACCGCGGCCCGGCCGACATTGCCGCCGTCGCCTCCTTCGCTCGCAACTACCAGACTGCCGTCAATGCTCTCATCACCGAGCTCAGAAACAACCCGACGTACCGCGGTCAGATCACAATCTTTGCTCCCGACTTTACGCAGACCCTGCGTGACATTAAGAGCGGTGCAATCACTACCGGGCCCACCGCCGGATACCTCGACCGAAGTGGATTCTGCCCCGATGCTCTGACGATCGGCGTCGTTGTGTAAGTTTTCTTCCTTTTTTGTCACACAGCACCGTAGGCTCCCTTCACTTGAGAGAAGAAGTTTGCTGACGATGCTTGCCATCACAAAGACCGCCCAATCCCGACTTCACTTCTCCCAACTGCCGCTTCTCCGCGCGCAAGTACCTGTTCCACGACGACATTCACTTCACCTCGCCTGCTCACTGCGAGTATGCCCTCAACACCCTGCGGTCGCTCGGTGTGACCAGGACTCCCCAGCAGCTGGGTTGCCAGTTCGCTTAATCGGGGACTCTTGAAGAGAGATGGCGGGGATTAAGCGTGCGTGGGCCTAGTACAGTAATAACCGGGCGAAGCCAATGCATGTCGAGCAGAAAGTCCAGCGGGAGAGATCTGTAAAGAGACTTGAAACTGCGGTAATTCGGTCACAGGACTGCTATGTAGATTAAATGACTTGCCGAGATGGAATAAACAGAATCTGCTCAACTCCAGTGACATTTGTGCGTGCATAACTCGGCGGAACAAGGGTCATCCAAGCATGAAGCAGCTTATGCTGCTTACTGAGTATTTATGTGCTAAAAGACACGCTCTAATTTACCTTATATAGGCATGCCGATCTCCCGTCGGCACGAGAGGCGGTGCGCGCGGCCTCCGAGACGTAAGCCGTGCAAGAAATAACGACAAAATAACGAAATAGTGTCGAATACTTCCCAGGACGGTTATACTTGCCAACGGCGCCGTTTTCTCATATTTCGGGCCCCGAACTCTCCTCTTCCCGAAATCCAAACAGCTTACACTCTCAATTCTTGGGGGAAAAGGAAGCGAACCTCTCAAGTCGCCGGCGCCATCACCAGGTGTTGTTCATCCGATTGGCCAAACACCCTACATCCCGGTGCAACTGTCGACAGCACCCTGGATACCATGACAGAAGCCATGGACGAGAGCCAGCTGGATGCAAGCGGCGTCGAGGACGCCCCGGACGATGGGCCTGATGAGGCGCCTGAGCCGTCGACGACAAACCAGCAAGTCACCATTCGACGAGCAGTAGGTTGCAGTCTTTCAGGTAGTTGTGCTTTCAGGTACTGACGTGTCAAAAGTGCGATGCCTGTCGTGCAAGAAAGGTCAGTCTCGCGTCATTTCTCAGTCCTGCGATGCTTCATAATACCTCCAGCCCACTCTCGGCCAAGATAATGGGCCAAGATACCAACAATGTCTTGGCAACATCTTGGTTCCAGCACACCACTTGTCTCGACTGACATGCCACACATAGATCCGATGCAATAGAGAATCCCCCTGCTCTTATTGTACTCACGCCAAGATCGAGTGTACCCACGCAGACAACAAGCCCAAGGAGAAGCGCACCAGAATCCTCATCACCCCACAATAGTGAGTTGACCCTCTCAGATTCGGCTGGTTCGCAGTCTATTCAGATTCGAGTCTGGACGCAAATTAACTCTGATTTGTTCGTAGTGAAAGGAAAATTGACCAGATCGACCGCCGGCTCGAGACGGTTATCCGCCTCTTACACGATATCAAGATCAACCCAGCCACCACCAATGCCACACACGTAGGCCCGGCGGCGAGCTCTTCGGGGACACCACAGATGGACAGCTCGGCTCTGTTTCCGCAAGGGCCTTCATCAACGTCAACGCCCTCCAGTCATGCCATCCCACCAGAAGAAGAACCGACAGCCATTGTCGAGGGGGAGTCTTCGCTGGCTGCCCAGTCCCAGTTCGCCACAGAATTCATCCAAAAAGTCGTCGGTACGGAGTCACTGCAGGACTCCAGCCTTAACCTGGGTGATACGCTGGATGCTCTGTCGCAAATCGTCGCGGCGCTGAAGCAGCAGCCGGTCGCCGGGGAGATGACGTACCCCTTGGCAAAACCTGTTCCGCGAACGCGTGTCCAGGGCCTCGAGCTACCTCCGATTCAAAAGGCCGTGAGCACAATACGTGCTGCAAAGAGTGCGGAGACAATACTGAGAGGCAAGACCAAGGCTGACAGGAATCAAGGTCCTCGGATGACGAGCATGGCATGGATCTATGACTTTCTGCCCACCCAACGCTTTCCTGATCTTTGCCTAAACGTCTACTTTTCTGAGAACCATTCCGATTACGACTTCATCACGGTCAATGGTGGCCTCTACTCACTGTTCTCGGATTATGCAGTACACGCCGCTGCAGAGGAGAAGGAGGAGTATCTCGAGTACGCCAGGGTCTGCAGAACCAACATGGAAACGTGCCTCGCCAACTTGCCCCTGCATCTGCCGGCGTCGTCCGACGTGATCGTTGCGCTGCTGTTTGGTGTAAGTCAAGACCTACATTCCAGTTTCGCCGTCACGACTAACGCGGTGAAAGACTTTCCACGCCGTCGAGATCTCGAAGCCGTCACTCGCATGGACCCTCGCGTCGAAAGCATCTGAGCTTTGCCAAACCTTGGGCTACCACAGAGTCGAGGCTCTCAACATCAAGGACGACGGGCAGCCCAGGGCATACGGCATGCCCTGGACCCAGTTCCTCTTCTGGAACGTTTACTACATTGACAAGTCTCTGTCGCTACGCCTCGGAAGGGCCGCAACCATCCCCGACTGGCACGTCACGATGCCGGAACCGTCAGTGACGGAACCCAACGACAGCCCACTGGTACCCTATCTCGCCCTGTGGATCAAGACGGCAAGGTGCCAAGGCCAGATCTACGAGCTGCTCTACAGCCCCGGCTCCATGGCGCTCCCACACCATGCTCGTCAGTCACGCATCCACAAGCTGGTGGCGATGCTGCACGAAATCGAGAGAGGGATCCAGGAAACCAACGTAAGACTGACTTGTTCCACTCATAGCTCTCGAGGGCCGTCACTAAGAACATTGTCAGGCAAAATACTCGGCCAAAGTCAGGGAGATGGCCGAGGAAGAGTTTATTGACTTCTACCTGACGTCCGACTCGGTCCTTCGGCTGTCCCTCCTGACATTGGTCTATCGAGCAGCGCCTCACATCGAGGGCGCCCCGACGACTTTCAGCCCCGAGTGCATCAAGGCGGCGCGTGCTGCTCTCGAGAAACACCAAGAATGCCTCGCAGTCATGCGCAGATCACACAACATCTACTTCTTGACGTACATTCACTGGCAAGTGTTTCCCCCATGTCACGAAGCCCTGTCCACCGAACCGCACACACACTAACACACCCTTCTCACAGGGTCGTCCTCTTCGCCCCCTTCATCCCCTTCATCGTCATATTCTGCCAGGTCATCGAGACCCAGGACCAGCAGGACCTCGCGCGCCTGCACGGGTTCGTCCTCTTCCTCCAGGAGGCCAACAACCTCTCCGACGCGACGACCAAGATGCACCGCCTGTTCCAGGTCCTGTACAGCGTGGCCCTGCGCTACGTCGAGTTCCGGACGTCGACGCCGCAGGCGAAGCAGACGCAGCAGGCGAGCGCCGAGATGGACGCGTACCTCGCGGCGCTGGGGTTCCCTGCGAAAACGGGCGCGGGCGCCGGCGCCGGTCAGCACCATCACCAGCAGCAGCAGCAGCAGCAGCAGCAGCAGCAGCAGCAGCAGCAGCAGCAGCAGCATCACCATCACGGACCGCAGTCGCATGCGCTGGGGTTCGGTTCGGGTATTGGCGAGGGCGTGGAACTCGGACAGGGGCAGGGGCAGGGGCAGGTTGCTCCGGCGCTGGGTGTCGACGCGATGGACGAGGGGATGAGGCCGGTGAATCCGATAATGTGGATGACGAACGCGACGCAGCTGGAGGACTTTTTCTACAGCAACCCGGCCATGATGGATTTGCTGCAGGAGCCTCATTTCGATTCTCCTCAGGCTTAGGAAAAGGCGTTTCGCCAGTGATGAGGTCGGAGACGGCATCGAGCGGCCGCAATCAAGATGGAGCCGCATCAAGCTACAGAGAATGAAGCAGCCATTCCCGGCTGCACTCTTATTATCAACAGATACTGTAGACTATCAGATAAAAGATTAGATCCGCATCCAAGATGTACCATTAAGAGCGGCGATGCCGTCGATGTCCGAGTCAAAACACGGTGATGTCCATCTCAGGTGAAGCGTTTCGCTTCCACACCGTCTCGAACCACTCGTCCCGCTGCGTGCGGTCATCGCAGGTCACCTCCAACAATCCCACTCGAACATGGGAATCTGTCAGGCTCTCCGGATCTTGGGAGACAACCAAGAAGATGTCTCTCGTCCTCGTCGAGAGCACCCCCTTATCCGTCTTCATCCCCCCCACATACAGCAGCTCAGCTGGCAAGAACACGCAGTGTCTACATAGCAACGGGTCGTATCCGTCATGTCCGGCCTGGTTACGGACGTAGCCATCCCCCGTCCCAGTCAACTTCTCGACTATCGGGTCAACCCACAGCGAAGACTTGGCCGGCCCGAACTCGAGCGGTGGCTCCCCCGTGCGAGGCCGGCAGTCTTCTTGCCACTCTCTCTCACTCTCTCTGGCGAAGAGGAGGAAGCGTCCGTAGATGCGGTTGGTCCAGCGCCTCTTTGCGTCCCATTTCGAGCAGGGCTTCTGGATCACGACGGGCAGGCGGGCGGCCCTCGCCTCGAGCTTCCCAAAGGCCACCGACCCGGTTGGATCGGTGCCGGACGGTGGACATGTTATCGTGGCCACCTCGGCGATTCCCGGAATCTTGCACTCCAGCACCTCTGCTCCGTAGAAGGCTGGGAAGCCCACCTTGCAGCCGCTTCCCGTCGACGCCCAAGACCACGACGGCGCGGTCCAGTCACGGCCGAGAATGGCGTCTCGCCGGTTCCGCCAGTCTGCCACGCTCACAACGCGCCATGACAGTTCCTGCTCCAGGTTGCCCTCCCAGAGTCCCGCGAGGTAGGCGTCGCCAGTCAGTTCCGCCGTTTCACGCGCCAAGCCGGAAAGCGCGGGGAGCATGTCGGACGTCTTGGTCAGGTTGAGGCAGGTGTACTCGCCCACGACGCGGTGCCATCTCTCGTAGGGGTCGATCTTGCCGCTTGGCGTGACGATGGCCGATGACGAGACGGTCGTCCGGTTGTTGAGGATGGAGAGATACTTGGACCGCGAGCGGAGAGGGGTGTATGTCCCCGACAGGTCGGCTACGTTGTGCCAGTTGTAGTGCTGCTCGCCGCCGCATTCGCATGAATACCCCTTTCCGCAGTCGAAGGCGAGTTCCCCGTAGTTGCAGTGAATGATGCGTCGCGATAGGAGGCGCTCTTGGAGGCACCACGCCCTGCTGAAAAGGGGGTAGTATTCGTGTACTCTCTCGTACTCTGACATGTCGTCTCTTTTTTCCCCGATTCCCATCATCGTCGTGAACTCGGCTCCAGTGTCGGTGGTGGTTCTGAAGTAGATGGGTGGAATTGTTTTGGTATAGCACCCGCCCTGGGAATCATGCGACCAGCTGACGGCGATTGTCGCGTACCCGTTGCGGTAGACGTTGACCATCTGCGCCGCCTCCCGCTCCCAGTCTGCCCCGTCATCTTGGATGATGCAGAGAGAGTCGATCCAGAGGTACCGGATCCCGAGCTTGCGCGTCATTTCCACCGCCTGTTGGAAGCTCGGTGGCAGCAGGGACCAGGGGATGAAGTCGAGTCTATCCTGCAAACTGGCCGTCTTCGTCATGGACTGGATCTTGACTTTGCCCCAGCAATGGCTGAGGCACATGTAGGTTCCGGTCTGGCCCGAAGTGTCGACAAGCCGAACGCCCTTGTCGTTTCCGCGTGTGATTTCGTCCAGGTCGATAAGACGGGTTGGGAGAGGCATGTCAACGCCTCGACCACATTGTTGGTGGTTCTTTTCACACTCTTCGAGCCAGCTTCGTACGCGCTGGAGGCTCAGGGAAGATGATGTATCCCCAGCCAGTCCGTTCGTGGTCTGCATCCTCCGAAAGACGTTGCGTGAGCCCGCGACGTTCATGATCCTGGCATAATACGCCTTCCCATCCGGCATCGCAAGTTCCAAAGTCCCGCTGTGCCTCACGACCCATCGCATAGTCGCAAAAGGACCGAAACCCCCGATATGCTGCGCCGAGACAGCATCAAGCATCGTCTTGACGGCCTTGCACGCACCGCAGCCGTTATCCGCAGACTCCCCCAGTCTCCCGTACGTGAACGCTCTGCCCCGGACGACCCGATGCTTCCCCCGCTTCGCGAATTCTTCGTGGGGAGCCCGCGAGGTTCTGATGACTTCCGGCGCCAGCTTCTGTCTGGACGCGTAAGCCTCGCAGTCGAGGAGGCAGCCGACTGTGCCAAGCGTGTCGAAAAAGTCAGAGGAGCGTCCTCTCGCCTCTTTGGCGGTTGGGTTTCCGAGGGCTTCGTCGAGCGAGACGGAGGCGATGCTGCTATGCATCGTGGCAACGAACAAGAACTACCAAGAGACGCCGCGGAACACTTGAATTTTGGAAATGGTTCTTTTTCTAGACCTTTGAGGTGTCGTGATGGGAAGAACAGGGCCTGGTGCTGACTTGGGGGAACTAATCAGGCTGAGGGGTCCATCGGGCTGATGCTACCGACGTGATGACCTAGATACGTGAGCCTACCTAGTCCGGACACTTGCATATGCAGCGAAACCTCACAAAGTAGAGTAGGATTGTCAACAGAGGGAGACCAATGAGCAGCACGTTCTACCATCCTACGTGGAACCCGGCCAGCTCCAACACTGAGCACGATGTTAAAGCTACCTTACGTAGAGACAACAAAGCCGTCAACAGATGCAGCAGAGGCATCACGTCACGTACGTGAAGAGCAGTCTCGAAGCTGAAGTTTATGCATTTCTTGTACCTATCAAACGCTCCAAAAACAACGACGCTTTCTTCCTACAATTCTTCCTCGCCCAGACTTCCAGACAGACTAACCCATTCAACAACAGTAATCGTATACGATCTTGATTACAACCAAAACTGTGGTGTAACAAGCTTATTTTCACCTAGTCCAAATTCACACAAAGTGGCAGAGAAGGCCTTGGCAATGACGTACTCGCCAATTGGGTTGAGGTGAATGCCGTCGGTAGTCTGTGTCTGCCGATCGAAGCAATCGTCTGGCTGGTCCAAGTCGACTACTCTGAGACGTTTAACGGGCTCATTGTTTTGATCCCTCTCTGTTTCATCCTTGTATCTGGATTCCAATTGCTCTCTCATCCGGAAGTTGAATGATCCGATGCGCTCCAGGCATGTACGGTCGTCACGCGCGCCTGAAAAGGCTGTATTTTGAATCGGTGAGTTGGGGCTATCTGGATTCGGAATAAAGTAGTTTGTGGGCTCGCCCCTAGGCAAGGCTTCCGGCACCGTGGCGATGGCTACTCGCAGCTCCTTGGCCACTCCATATGCGTTGTCGAGCATCTCTATCAGCAGATCCCAGGCAGCGGCTTCTGTCGATTGGTTCGAAGCAAAATCCATGAAACCGACCATGATGATGAGATAGTCCACCTCGTAGTCTGTGATCAAACTTTGGATGACTCGGCCGCCAAACGCCAGTGACATGTTGCGAGCTGCGCAGTGCCTTAATGGGACCTCGACTTCCTCGGCGTACTCGCCTGTGCTGTTCATGTCGTCGTCCAATTCCCCTGGGTAAAGGGGCCTGTGGAACTGGGGCTCCGGATATTCGTCGGTGCCTTCGAAGTCCCCGACGAACACAAAGTCGACTCCCTCGGATCGGAGCCACTCGTGCAAGCGAAACCGCCACGTGTGGGTTCCCGCACGGCCTTGGGTCATCTCGTCTCCAAGGATCATGATTTTCAGCGGCGAGTTTTCCGAACTAGGCGTTGAGCTTGACTCGGACATGCTGACCAGTGCTTCGTTTGGTAATGAGGTTGGTAATTGAAACAGTAGAGATGCAGAGTTGGTCAGGTTAACAAAGCTGAGCAATTGATGTAGTTGTAGAAACGAAAAGTCGTTTCGACAGAAGGATGTGCTTGAAGAAGTAAGGCCACTTTCTCAAAGACAAACGCGCCTGCCCTTCACTCGCCGCCTCTCACTCCCTTGGCCGTTTACACAGCAAGACCCAGTGACGATAGCGCCCGCCTTCCCGTCCGCCTTCCCGTCCGCCTTCCGTT
Source organism: Colletotrichum sidae (assembly GCA_004367935.1). NCBI lineage: Eukaryota > Fungi > Ascomycota > Sordariomycetes > Glomerellales > Glomerellaceae > Colletotrichum > Colletotrichum sidae. The sequence goes on along the minus strand of QAPF01000663.1, from coordinate 8,418 downwards.
ATCGAGTTCGACCTGCCTCGAACTCGTAACTTCTTCCACGACTGGGTTCCTACAAATGTTGCAAGGAGCTTCTGATATTATTTATCTCAGCCCGCGCGAGTAGTTTAGAAACCTAGCTATATTGAACACTAAATAAGTCTAAAAATCTATAAGTATTATTTTGCGATTATGAAAAGTTATTTTATTGCAATAAGAAGGATAAATAAAATGATATTTTAACCATAAAGCTACTACTCTAGTGTTATCTTTAGATAAGTTTACTATTTTTTTAGATTAAGAAGGAAATCTGCTAGGTCAGAGCTTATTCTTTGTGAATATAGAGGTAGAAAATAGTTGGGGCTTGCTATCAACAGAGGTCCCCCTCCAGTTCAAGGCTCGCCTGTCAATCCTAACACTCCTTATTGATGTAATTACTTGAAGATGGCATCCTTCAGGTATCCGATACGGTGTAGTGGCCAACATGATGCCCTCTCATTTCATTATGGAAGGTTAGACATAGCCCCGAGCTCGATTTTCGGCTTAATAACGTTGCTTTCTTTTGTCGTTCTCCTTGTCTGTTTAACCCCCCGATCCCGTCTCGGGGTAAGAGAGAGACGATGCAAACAGTTTTACTTCTTGATTGATTCGTGATTCTGCAACATTCACAGCGGGTGACTTCGGAAGGGGAACACCCAGTTGTGTCGCGCCCTATGAGCCTGTAATACTACTATCGGCAAGGCTCATGATGACTATACGAGAAGTGGTTGTATTTGTTTTGAAAGTGGTAAATCTCTTACGCCCAAGAGCAGCGCTTGTTCGTCTGGACGTCTACTCAAATTTACAGGTCTGTGAATGACGGCTTCAAAACCGCTCACGTCGAGTCCACTACTTGCCTCCACTCATCCCGAGCTCGAGGGCAAGATGACTACTACTCCTTGGAGATAATGTGGGGGTTCGTGGGTGGACCGTAGGCCTCGACAGTAGTGTCCTTCTTGGAGATGATGTGAGGATTGACTGGGGGCCCGTAAGCCTCAACAGTAGTATCCTTCTTGGAGATGATGTGAGGGCTGGTCGGAGGACCGTAGGCCTCGACGGTGCCGTCCCTCTTGGAGATGATGTGAGGGTTGACCGGGGGTCCGTAAACCTCGACCGTGTCCCTCTTGGTGTCAACGGCCGGGATGTGAGGGTTCAACGGGGGGCCATAGGCCTCGACTGTGTCCCTCTTGGTGTCAACCGCCGGGATGTGAGGGTTCAACGGGGGTCCGTAAGCTTCAACCGTGTCTCTCTTGGTGTCAACCGCCGGGATGTGAGGGTTCAAGGGAGGGCCATAGGCCTCGACGGCGACAGGAGCGGCCGAGGCAACCGAGGCGCAGGCCGCGACGGCAGCAAGAAGAGTCTGAGCGCGCATCGTGATGACTTGCAGATAATCACACTGGGCTGCGTAAAGGTATGAGATGCGGTAGTGATCCGGGTGTGGTCCGATTGTGTCCTTGATGTGTTCTCACGCGATCTTATATGCAATGCCACCTTTCCAAAGCCATGGCAAGCGTCCGGACGGGCAAGCTCGAAACGGGATGAAGCTCAAGTCGCAAGCGGGACTCCCGCTGACACCATGCGGCATAGAACTTCACGGCATGCGCGGAGATGTGAGACATTGTGTGCTACGTAGCATCAAGAATCCTCTGCCTAATCCTTCATCGCAGTATCACGCCTGACAAGGCAGGTCGCACGCATTTTGACGACAGCAAGTTCTGCAAGTGCGTTCAGACACGACACTTTGTCGTTCCTACTGGCCAGGAGGTTCGGTGTGGCAGTTGATCTCCTAGCCTGTTCAAGAAGGAGCTGAAGGTCGTCCCAGACGTCAAGAGACAACCACAGGCCTAGAATCTGAGGGGGATCGTGGTTGCAGACAGACAGACTCGAACCTCTTCGGCAGACTGTAGCGTCCGCTACCCCGTCCCGGCTCTGTCCCCTGTCCGCGAAGGATCAGCGGCCAGGGTCTTTATCCTGTCGTTATCAAGAGTCTGCCCCTCCGCCCCTCTTCATCACGACATGTCGCCCCTCTTCACAGCTTCTTGTAACTGCAATGCGTTAGACATGGCAGGATATGGCAGCACGACATGTGTATCCAGTTCGACCTTCCTGTTTGTTCGAGTGCTTTTTGTGGCTTTCGTCGCTAGGTCAGTCCTCATCCGCGCCCAATTATCACGTTCTTGGCAAATCCTTCACTTTCCTAGCGCATCCTTCTGCCGTACTGCGTGCTTCCGAACCACAAACGTCAACGCTGTGGTTGCTCTGCTCTCATGGTGCGCATATCAGGCTTTCCGATTTCAGGCAGGTGATGACATCGGTGGGTGATTCGACGCGCTGGGCGTTATCGGCAGACCTCTTCCCTCGTCGTCGCAGATAGCCAGCAACTTCTCGAGTCCTTCCTTTGGGGTTTTTATCGCACTGATGCGAGACTCTACCCTTCTTCACGATCTCTGGCCCAAAATGAAGGAGATTTACCACAACTTGTCGGACCATGATTTAGCAGAAGACGTCTCTGAAGAGGTTGTGACGCTTCGCCGCTGCCTGACTTTCGACGATTTAGCTGACAATTGGCATTCCAGACACCATGGATCACCCAAAGATCACCGACCAGTAAAAGTGGATGGGGATTTGGCGCCAAAGTCATCACGGCAATCAACGTCGTTCTGTTTGTCTGCTCATGCGGGGCGCTGTTCATGTCGTGGAAATGGCTGAATGACCCCGTTCACCTGATGAAGCGCGTGTCGCCATACAGTAACATCGCCAGCTCCCTCACGACGACTTTGGCCCGATACTGATCAATCCCCGTGTAGGTCCAATTCTCGATGACGTACCAATCAGGCTCGAAACGATCGAAGTCAAAGGGACCCTCTTCAACGATTACTCTCCGTCCCGCATCTGGCGCCAACCGCCGAGCGACGAGGTCGACAAAGCGTGGGAGGATGTCGCGCGAATCGAGTACTTTGGCGTCAGCGGCGACGCACTGAGAAAAATGGGCAAAGACCCCAAGATCTCCGTGGCTATACCCGAAGACTGGGGCGTCGGCCCCGACAGGTATCTGGTAGAGATTGATATGCAGCATCAGCTGCACTGTCTCAACGCGGTACGGCAGTATGCGAACTGGGACTACTACTATGCACACTCGTATAGGAATATGTAGGCATTGATCCGTCCTCGACGATCAAGACGCCAAGCTGACTCGTTCTAGATCGATGGCCCCGAAGAGGCATCAAGCTCACCTCTCGCACTGCCTCGACATACTCCTGCAAGCCATTACGTGCAACCCGAGCTTGGAACTGATCTCTCACAACTGGATGAAAACCCAGGAGAACCCATACCCTGATTTCAACATCAAGCGGCAGTGCGTGGCTCATGACCCCATACTGGAGTGGCAGCATAAAAACGGCATCTCGGAACAAATCTTGAAGTTCAAGAACCTTCCTCGGCCCGACAACTTCCCAGAAGTTGAGCCGGAGCCTTCGATCCTTTTGATCGGAGAGGATCTGGGAAATCACCTGTAGGGTGGAGGGTTTGTAGAGTTGAAATAAAACCGTCATCACTGCAAAGTCGAGGGCAAACTCACGTTCCAGGCCTTCTTGCTACATTGTTTGCAAACTTGATATTGTATCAGTGTCATTTTGGGTGTGATATACAAACAGCTCAGCCCCCAACGCCCAGAGCACGACAAAGGAAATCATCATTATATCAGCCACGACCCATCAGTATGCGATGGGATGAGAATGGTCGTTCTCCTCATGTCCCGGCAAGGAATGCTTCACTTCAACCAAGCCGCGTTTGTTGGCGTGCTTCTTAAAGTTGAAAGTCGCGTGGTAAGGGTCCAGCTTGCCGTTGCATGTGCACACAAGCTTCGTGTCCTCTGCCAGGCAGGGCTTCTTACTACCTCCCTTCTTCTTATCGCCGTGGTTGTTCATCGGCTTGTACGTCTTGTCGATCTGGAGCCTGTGGATCAACGAATGGTGCAACGTCGCCTCCTCTGGGATGTCGCGTCTGTCGCCGCCGTTGACGGGCCACTTTTGCCAAACCCAGCCTTGAGGCTTGAGTTCCCACCTCGCGATGAAGGGGCAGTTTTCTATGACGGTCAGCCGGCGTCAACAGTCACACACTCTGAGCTAAAAAACTCACCCAAGAACCTCCAGAACAAAACGCCGTACCAGGGCGTGCCGAAACCGAACCGCAGGGGGTCGTGGACCGACCCCATGAGCGCCATCTCCCTGTGGTGCTCGCACCGGTGCTTGAAGTGGTCGACCTTGTCCTTGCGCCACTTGAGCAGGGTGTACGGCTTCTTCTCCTTGTCGTGCCAGCCCTTCTCCGCGAGGTTGCCGCCGATCTCCTCGAGCTCCTTGATCATCCACGCCAGCGGTATGTCGCTGAGCTGACACGGCGCGCAGTCCCTCTGGTGGCCGTGCGAATCGACGGCGTCGTGCTTGCACAGCTTGCACGTCGCCTTGCCGGCGTGGTGGTCGTGGGCAACCTCTTTCTCGCGCCTCCACAACCACGCCCTGAGCCGCGCGAAAACCCCGACGTCTTCGCCCGTCGGCAACCTGTCGTGGACGGGGTCCCAGCCGCCGCCGATGTCGCCGTGGTTGCCGGGGAACCAGACCTCCTTGATGTCCTCGGCGCCGTGCTCGTCCTTGGTCCGCCACCTGTCCTGCTCAAACAGCGCGGGCTTGAACTTTACGCGCCGCTCGTCGACGGCGACGGCGTGGCGGATGTGGTGCGCCGTGCCCTGCACCGACGGCAGGTTCGACAGCGTGGACGTCTTGCCCTCGATGACGGCGACCGAGTTGACGCAGTCCCAGAGGCCGAGGAAGAAGACCTTGATGTTGACCTGCCTGCCGCAGTCGGCGGCCTGCTTCCAGCAGAACGTGTCGCTAAAGGCCTCGAGCTCGCCCGTGGCCCTTGAGCTAAAGTCCTCGTCGGCCTCGAGCGTCTCCGGGTGCTCGCACTGCCTGTCCTCCATGACCTTGAGCTCGCCCGCCATGTGCCGCTGGTAGAGGCGGTAGGCGAACGGGACCATTTCCTCGTTGCCGCGGCAGAGCAGGCCGACGGCGTGCACCATGCGGGAGAGGAACTTGGCCGTGTAGGCGCCGCGGCTGAACCCAAAGATGTAGATCTTGTCACCCTGCGGGGTGTTAGTACGAGAGGTGTGGTGCGCAGCCGTGTGATGCTCACCTTTTCATAGTAGCGCATCAGGAATCGGTATCCAGCGACGACGTGGGAGTCAAAGGTGGTTCCGAACCCTTGGTCGATTGCTCTGGTAACTTTGCTCTTGATCTCACCCAACCTGCTCTTTTGGATGGACGTCTCGTTGACGTCGTAGGTGCCGATTCCGGCTTCGGTCTGTTAGTCTGAGATGGCTGCTGGCTTGGGAGAACACCTACTCTGGTAGTAGTGGTACTGGTGCTCGTCGTTGCGGTCCAGCATGCTCAGCAGCTTGACGACGTTGGTGTCCTTCTCCTTGCCGGAGAACTCATTACCGGTGCCATCGAAGCAGAGAACCAGGCTTCTGGGCTTCTTGAGTGGCCGGCGCTCTTGAGAGTCCTGGGGCATGTGGAATTGGTCAAACACGACGTCCATGTCAGGACTGCCGAGCGACGACGGGGCAGTGTCTACTGAATGATTGCTCATGATGGCGGTCAATCGTGATGTTGGTATCCTGTGTTGGTCCTCTTGCAAGCCTGGTCCGGCTTCTTGCAGCTTCGCATATTGGCTCTCTACTCTTATACTAAAGTTGTCGACGCACTTTACCTCCTATCCTGCTTGTTTCTGCTTTCAATACCTTGCTAGCATTACATTCACAACGTCGCCGAGGTTGCCGCACATGCCCATATCAGAAGCAAACATGCGAACGGACATTGTCGTCTCTGCTCCAATCACGATCCAAGAGCCCAATACATGCCATTGAAAACGAACTGCTCGCCCCGCCGTTGTTTGAGACGCCGGCAGGCTCGAGGCATTTGAGCTCAGCTAGCAGACGCCACATGGGACCGCAACCCGCGCCGGGCAACTTGGAGGTTGATCCGCCGTCTATCCTACGAGCGATCCTCAGGTAGCCACATGGTCTTCGGGTTAGCCAGGCTGATAATCGTCTGCCGGACGAGGACAAGCTCACCCGTTGCCAGCACACTCCTCTATCCCCGCGAGCAATGTGTGTAGGGCGGAAAATTGGGTTCGGAACTTCCTCTGAGACTGCGAGACATGATGCGAGCAAGACATGTCTTCAAGACTAGCACAGCGTCTCAGCCCTGACACGCAATTCTATCGAATCACGCAGCAGCTGGCGGGGCTCCCCGCCTTCTTATGTACGCTTTGGGTGCTACTTGCCAGATCTCCGATCGTTTGTCGTTCGCGGGGAGCATTTGTGGAAATGATCTTCCCATCTCGTCCTGAATCGGAGAGACATACCGCGGATATGAGCGACGGGGGCCAAGAGACTGGGTCCACGATAGAATGCGAGCATTCCTGCACTGGTTTGATGGCGACGTGAATGCTCTGATAGTCTGTCCTAGCAAATGCGCCGTTGGAATGGCTACGAGGACGCCATGCATTGAGTTTGGAGCGGTGCAAACTCGTATTTACGTACGTTGCTTATTTTTTTTCCCTACGAGCTGACGACTCCTCCCTAGGCACACGCTTCAGCACTAACGGTAGATTAGGCTCTAACTTTCGAACTACTTTCTCAGCTGTAAGAGCTATCGACAACATACACGACTGCCGGGCTTGAGAACAAAGCAAGATATGCTCTCCTGGCAACCTTGGTCACACTATTTCGTGTGCGGGTGTCGCGCGGTTCTCCAGTCAGCGCAGTGGTCACCGCCAATCACATGCGATGCTTGAAGCCAGTCGTCGATGGTTGATGATATTTCTCAGCTTTTGTAGTAGGAAAAATGAATGGCGCAGTTACCGGGCGGCCCGCCCCGCCAGGAAGCCCACTACATCAGCGCTCGTTGTCCGGCCCGTTCCTGTTGTAAACGCCCCAGGGCTACACTCGTCTGTTTTAGCCTCGGATTTCCTGAAAGCTGCTTTCATCGAATGAACCAAGCGTCATGTGACAGCTCTCGGGTTGCTGAATAATCCTGGCTTTGGTCTGAGATGTATGTATCTGAGGGACAGCATGAAATAAATGCTTACTATGTGTAAAGACTCTGATGAACTCGAAAGCCTGAGATCAAGCGAGCTCTCTTCTTTTTTCTTTTCGGCTAGGGACCTTATGTCAATGGCTGAGTTATGGAAGAGACTCGGCACTATCAGTCTACCACTTCCATCTTCAGCTTGCCTAGAAAGAGGATGGAGATAGCAAATAGAGTAGCACCAGAAGCGTGATTCATGATGAGACTAAAGAGTGAGCTTGGAATAGAAGACGGAAACGTAGTTTCGATGCTTGTAATTGAGCGTTCGAAGGGTGTGATTGAGTCCATTCAGGTGACGCGCACTCTGAAAGAAAAAATAGGGTGAAAAGACTAGAGAGATCCATTGGACATCGGGAAGTTTCAATATCGACAGGTTCTAAAGTTTCACGTCGAACATTCAAAATAGTTCCAAATAGCACTTTAGCTCTTCTTGAGGACATTCCGAGTCTTCAGTAAGAGCACCAGCTTTACCAGAGGAGAATTGTAACCTTCGTAATTTGCCACAGCTGTTGTGTTCATCCTCATAGGCCACCGCCACCATAGCTGGAGCTAGCGGTCGTTGTATTGAATAAAACAAATTTCGTATATGCGATCTGTTCTTGCCAAGAAAATAGGTTAAGTGGCAGAAGAAATAGCAGTCTGTGCCAAGGACAGGCAAGATACAAGCCCATGAACAGATCCAACTTATGTACAGCTGAATGGATGGACGCTGAGTGATGAAATAAACTTCTTCTCATTTGGTATTAAAGGCTGAATATCAAAGCTTGGAACATGAGAAACCCCCCAACAGCTCCAAGTCTGATTTCTGATTACCCTTGTGGCCAGTGGCTGGGGCCCTTGATGTGGACCAGCGAAGTCCCTTTACAGAGTAACGAGAGGAAAATGAGTCTCCAAGACTTCGTCGAAGATCTTTAGTCAGCCATCTGGGTTGATACTCCGTTCTTATCGTTGAAATTCTCCAGTGAAAACCACCAGTCAGTAGATAGGCAGCTGGGGGGAACCTGATCACGTCCTGAAGTTGCCCATTTTCAAGGTCGATCGTCAGAGCCTAGCGGCATACATCGTGATGGCTGCAACCGTCGAGGGACCCTTCGCAGCCTCACAAATCTTTATTCTTATAAAGTGAAGCGCGCCTAAGAAGGTTAATCAATGGTCGAGACTCTCGGTATATATACTTCAATGTAGCATTCGTATATCTCATGGAGCGAGGTTGTTACTGTTGTTGTACATCAACCCCCCCCCCCCCCCCCCCCCCCCC
>QAPF01000662.1:0-21376 GCA_004367935.1 Colletotrichum sidae | reverse complement strand
TTCCTATTAGAATAATACTATAAAATTTAGAAATATTAATATATCGCTAAAATTATAATAAATATATTTATAAATAATAGAAAGAATAAATAAGAATCTAATAATAATAATAATAAAAATAAGTTCTATTATTCAGACTATAAAATATTACTTAAATAAATAATTATATTATAACAGAATAATTACTAGTATTAAAGAAGTATTTTATATAACGAATAATTAGTAATAATATATAGGCTTTATAATAAATATTAAGAAGTATATAATTATAATTTTAGAAATTAAGGTTTTTAGAAAGAAGGATAGTTATAAAGATATATTAATAGGATTATATAATATACCTAATAATTAGCTAGTTATAACTACTAAGATACTAGAAAGAGTTTTTAGTTAAAAGATTACAACTTAGATCTTTTAAGTAATAGTCTATATTGTAATATAGATCCTACCTATATATCTAAACTTTTCCTAGTTAAGGCTTTTAGCTATACTCTTCTAAATATCTTATCTTATAAGTATATTTTTAAATTATTCTATAAGCTTAGTAATTTTCTTTCAAATCTCTTTAAAACTTATTTATAATATTATATATATAAACTTTTTAAAATTACTATTAAAGAATTCCTTCTTATTAAGTATTACGTTTTAAATTATAAAAACCTCTTTTTAAAAAGGATTCTGAATCTTAAAAGAATTACTTAAAATATAACTTATTAGAAATTCTAATAAGACTCTTAGTATAAACTTTAAATATTAATTTTATATTAATTTAACTTTATAAGTTATGATATAGATATGATATCTATATATGTTTAAATAAAACAAGTCTAAAATTAATATAAAAAAATTCTTATCTTTCTAGAACTATCAATAAAACTACTTATATAATATCTTCTAGTTTTATAAGATTAAAAAGTAGAGTTATATATATATATATATAGTTATTATAAGGATTTTAAATTATAAACTATAAACTAGAAATATCTTAATAATTATAGACTTTATATATTTTTTAATTACTATTATTACTCTTTTTATTGGTCTAGTTTATATTGAAATATTTAGTATAGAAAATTTAAATTTAATACTTCTCTTATAGATTTCTATTTAGATAATTCTATTTTTCTAAATTTTATTATCTACTTTAATCTCTTTAATTATAGTCCTATATATTATTTTTTAAAAATAAAAAAGCTCTCTAATTACTCTTAAGACTTCTTCTATTCTTTTTGAATAAAAATAGAAATTTTATATTAAACTAATTATTCAATTTATAATAACTACTATTAATATATAGCTTTTATAGTTCTTATTAAAATTATGAAAGTTAATAGTAATCCTTTTCTAAGTTAGTATATTATACTACTTCTTTTAGAATTCTATATATTAATATATATATCTTCTTTCTTATATATATATTATAATCTATAGTTAAGACTATATAAGATTAGGGTTTTAATCTTACTCCCCCAATAGATATTAATAAGTAATTTATTATTTTAAAGCTTAAATATCCTAGTTTTATATATTAGAATTCTTTAGACCTAGCTATAAGATATTCTTATATAGAAATAGTATATTTATATTACTACTAAGACTTAAAAGGTTTATCTTAAAATAGAAACCTAATAATTACTAATATTTTAAAAGTAGCTTCTTCTAGAGAATTATATTTAAATATATATTATCTATTTAGAATCTTAAGAGTATAAAAATAAGTTCTATCTACTTTCCTAATATAATTATTTCTTAAGTTCTAATTCTACTATAGATCTTTCTTATAAAACTTCTTGAGTAAAATTAAGTTACTTATAAAGTTAAAATATAGTATTATATTATAAACCTATAGCTTTATAAACCTATAGAAGTTTCAAATAGTAATTACTATAATACTATAATTTTAATAGAAATCTTCTAAATTCTAGTTAAGGAATAATTATTTATAGAATATTCTATAGAAATTTTAAACTACTTTATACTATTAAATAAATATATTTTTATCTTAAGTTTAAAATTATAAACTTTGTAAAAATATAAGGTTTATCTGAAGTTATTAGAGCTATATGTATTATATTATAAGACTATTGATATAAGTAAGAAGTTAAAATTAAGTCTATAATCTTCTTTATATACCTTATAAAGTCTTTATTAAATTTTATCTTTCTATTTAAAATATTTTAAATTCTTTAGTTAGACTTCTAGGTAAAATATTAAATCTCTTTATTGATATAGAAGTATTTTAAGAAAAAGTATTTTATTAAGTAAATCTTATAGTTAGTACTTCTATGTAACTTGTATTTCTTATTATTATCTAACTCTTACTTATAATACTTATTAGTATTATATTAATTAGAAATACTTCTCCTCCTCTAGGCTTAACTTTAATTTTAACTTTTTATAAAAAGAAGAAATCTCTTTATTATTTCTCTATTATTAGTCTAAATATCTATAAAGCTAAATACCTTTCTTATTAGTCTGACCTTTATGAAAGTAATCTTTTAATTTAAAATAAAGAAAATAAGTCTAACTTATAATTTTAATAACTATTAGATTATTATTTTAAGCTTTCTAAGAAAGTATAACTTAATATTAAAAGATCTAAGACTCAATCTACCTATTTATAAGGATTATGATATATTCTATAAATTAAATAGTAGGCTTATAAATATTTGGAATTTTAGTATTAAAATACTTATAGATAGCTTTATCCTATTAAGAAACCTAGGCTTCTATATTACTCTTAGAATTTAACTTCTTCCTTATAAGTTCTATAAGTATTACTTAGTATTCTATAATTACTTCTGTTAGATTTATTCTAATACATGAAGAACTTCTATTTCTATTATTCTAATAAAAGTAATAAGAAGTTGTACGACATTTCTATAAGAATAAATCGTATAAAAATCGCTTTATAATTACATACTTGTTTTATCTTTTTACCCCTAGTGGCTTTTAAGTAAATAAGGTAAAGGTATAGAGACTCACTCTTTTATAGGGTACTAGAGGAGTTCAAGCTATATACGCTATAGTTATAGCGCCTTATGCGCTATAGCTACAGTAGCTAATATGTTATAATTACGCTATAGCATACGCTATACTTTTGCTTATACGCTATAGTTATAATATGTTATATATTATAGTTATAATAACTTATATATTATATTAAGATATATATATTATAATTATAATACCCTATATGCTATAGCTATAGTAGCTTATATACTATAGCTATAATTAGAAGTCTAGTAGTATAACTAGAATTCTAGTAGTATAGCTAGAACTCTAAAATAAACCATTTATATAAGAGTCTTAATATCTCTGTAAATAATAGCTAGAAATAGTTAATTATACTATTTATTAAATTACTATTTCCCCCTCTATCTAAATATTATTATTATAAATATTTTAAATAAACCCGCATATTAAGAAAACTACTTTTATTATATTATATTTCTCCTGATTTTATAGTTATTTATAGTAATAACTTAACTATTAATTTACTTACCTATCTATTTGTTCTAATAGGTTATAAACCTAGTCTTTTTTAACTTGAGAATTTTATACTCTATTTATTAAAGAATTACCTTTCTTGTATATTTATAAAAGTCAAATACTATAATAGAATCTATGAAAATCTCTACCTTTTTACTACTTTTGTAGAAACTAAATACCTTATTAGAATTACTTTATTTCTATATAAAGTCAACCTTATTTGATAAACTATTTTAACATCTAAAGACCCGATTTTTCTACCTAATTCAGCTCTTTTTAATTCTTTAGATATTTGAGAATTACTCTTAATTAACTACTTTTTCAAATTACTTTTAGATTTATTTCCTCTTTAGTTTTAAAGTATTTTAATAGTAGAAATATCAACTTATATAGAAAATTAACTCCTTCTATTTCGAATTTTATTATGATTCTCTATTTATTTTATAAAGAAAGAAAATTTGAATTTATTTAAAAAAGAGAAGGAAAATACTAAGATTTAGATCTCTGATTTTTAGATTTATTCTTTAAGTTATATCTTTATTTCAAATAGAAAAAAAGGATTCTCATCTTTAATCTTTATCTTTTTAGAAACTATAATACTTTTTTATATTACATATTATAAGACTTTTATATCTTTTTAGAAAGACCTTTTATAAGTATATACTTTTTTAATATATAATATTTCATTAACAATAGGTAATTCTAGAAAGGTTACTATTTCTAATTTAGTAAGAAGTAGTAATTATAAGGTCTGGTTTATTTATATTAAAGTTTTACTTATTAGTAAAGATATCTTTATAGATATCACTAAACCTATTACTTTTAAAAATAAGGATAAAAATAAAACACTCTAAATTATATATAATTATATTATACGGATAGCCTTCTTTAAGCTATTTAAAATAATATGAATATCTTTTGAATATTTAAATATTTATAAGAACTCTAAAAACCCTTAGGATTTATTAATCAATTCTTAATTTATAAAGAACTTCTCAATATTACTTTAAGTAACTTTAGTAGTATAGAAGAATGTCTAAATAAAATTAAAATATTAACTAATAATACATCTTATAATAAATTAGAATTATTTAAATAAGTAGTTGTAATATATATTTTAAATAGTTTTAATTCTAATTATAAAGGTTTTACTCTTTTTGTAACTAAGAGATCTAAATCTAATAAATAAACTTATACTTTAGATTCTTTATTTTCTAATTTATTAGATAAATCTAGAGGAAGAAATAATAATTTAATTAATTATATTAAAAGTATTTAAGATAAGAAGAGTTTTAGAATTACTAAAAAACCTTATACAGAGTAAAATAGAAATTCTTATAAACATTATAAGATATATAATTATATCGAAGATAATTATACCTATTTCTATTTAGAAAAAGCTCTAAATTAAGAGAGAATATTCTAGCTCAAAATAGTAATAGAAATAAGAAAGAATCTAAAAAGAAGAATTTACAATCTATTAATTTTACTTTAACTAGAACTAAAAAATAAAATAAAATAGGAAGTAAGTTATTATAAGATAAAAATAAAGAAATTCTTCAATCTAAAGAATTTATTTCTAAAGATATAGATTTCAATATATTTTCTAAAAAAGATAATATTATTGACAATATAAGAATTATCTAAAAACCTCTTTTGAAAAGAAATAGTAAAAATAATAAAACTCTAGGTTTTTTAATAAATTAATAGATTACTAGATATACTAGGAATTTAATGAAAAGAGATAATTATAAAAGTATTTATTTTTATTTAAATATTACTACAACTATTTATCTAGTTAAAAATAAATCTATTTTCTTTAATATTAAATTAGTTTTGTACTAGATTAAATAGGGATATATTATATATTTTATAATTAGAATATTAAGAGATGTAAAAATATCTCTATAAAATCAAATCTTTATATTAAAAAAAGTTTATTATATTCTAAAATTAGGAATTAATTTACCATTTTAAAGTAGACTTAATATTACACAAATTATATTAACTCTCTAGAAAAAACCTTTACTATATAATATAGAAAAGAATTTTATTTTAATAGTAAATTTTGAGAAAGATAATTTATATAAATTTAATATTCTTATTTTATAGAAGAATATTATTCTTTCTACTATTATATTATAGAATATTCAGCTTGTATATAACTATTTAAGCTATATTAATATAAAGATAATAAATAGTTTAAAAGTTAATGCTTTAAGTTTATCTTATAAAATAAATAAAATGGATACTCCTTCTATTTATAAAACCTATATTAAAAGAAGTTTTATAGATAATATTAATAAAAATAATAAACCATAGAAATAAAATCTTTAATATTTAGAATATATTAGCTCAGATTTATATAGATTAAGAACTTCTATAATATATAATAGATTTCATAGATTTATTCTATTTATTAATAAATTAACTAGATTTACTTGGGGATTTTGATTAAAAACTAAATTAACTAGAGAAATTTCAAAAATCTTTCTTAAATTTAAAGAGTTAGTAAATAATAATAATAATAATAAGAGAAAAATAAAAGCTTTTCATACTAATAGAAGTAATGAATTTACTAATAAAAGAATAAAAGATATTTATTCTTATTCTAATATTATTTATAACATTAGACCTCTTTATATTTATAAACCTAATAGTTTAAGAGAAAAAATAATTAGAACTCTAATTAATAAAACTAGAATTCTAGTTTATTCTTTAAATTTACCTTATTATTTATAGAGAGCTATTTTTATAATTTCTATATATATATATATATATATATATATATAATAGAGCTCCTCATAGTTCTATAAATTTCAAAAGTCCCTATAAATTAAAAGAAAAAACAATAAAGCTTGATATTAAGAATATTAAGATATAAAGTAGCTTCTATTATGATAGAAAGAAAATTGCTAATACTAAAAGTTTGACATAAAAACTTATAAAAGAACTATTATAACTTATAGGAATTATATCTATGAAATTTAGGATTTCAATAAAAAGAGAGCTATATAGTCTAGAGATATAAAGATCCTAGAAAATACTTTTTATCCTTTAGAAAAAGAGGTACCTTTATCTATTAATTTAGAAAAGAATTCTTATAATTATAAGTCTAATTAGTCTAATAATAATCTTATTTTGAGTCTAAATAATTCTGTTTATAGTATAAATCAAAATAATAATGATAATAATAGCTCTTTAATGAATCCTACTACTAAAGTTTAAGAAATGACTAGAATAACTCTAGAACAGAATTCAAATATTAAACTAACTAAAGAATAATAAAACATTAGAATTAGATATAGAGAATAATAATAATATTCAGGGAAAATCCAACCTATGTATTAATTTACTTACTATATGAAAAGAAGTTAAAAGAAACTATAAAACCTATAAAGAGAGTGCTTTTTTACTATTTTAAATTAGTTTAGTTTGAATAGTCATATAAAAGTATATAAAAATACTAATGAAAATAATCAAGTTTTATATATCTTATTAAGTAATAAAGTAGAAGAACCTACTTCTTTCATTTAAGTATTTAAATCCCCTGAATATAAAAACTAAATTCTAATTACAAGAAAATAAATAGAATAAATAAGATTTATAAATAATAAGAAAGTAATATTTCTATCTACTATTAATATTAAATATATTAATATTCTAAATAGGAGATAGATTTATAAATTGAAAATAAATCATATAACTAAAGATATTATATATAAGGTTAGATAGGTAGCTTAAGGCTATGATTAATATTTAAATATTAATTATTTAGAAGCCTTTAATACTACTTATAAATCTGAAAGTTAGAAATATATGATAATTCTTTCAATTTAATTAAAATAGACTTTATTATAATATAATATTACTATAGTATTTATTTATATTAGTATAAGTAGACCTATATATATTTACTTATTAATTAGATTTTATTTGAATATAAAGAAGAATTCTTTAGTATTTAATCTGAATATAAATATAATTATTTATAAGAATATTAAAAACTATATTTTTATTTGTCTATTAAATAAAGGCTTATAGAATTTGAAATAAATCTTTCAGCTTTCATATAACTATCTGAAAAACTCTTTTATTTAATAGGATTTACTATTTCTTCTTATAATGAAGTAGGTTTTATTTTAAATAAAAAACTATATATAGTTATTTTAACTTGTTATATAGATAATATACTACTGATTATGAATAATGAAGAAGTAGCTCATCATATATATAACTCTTTAAAATAGAAAATAAAAATTTAAAATCTAAGAGAACTTTCTACTTTTCTTAGTTATAATATATCTATAGATTAAAAAGAAAGAATAGTAATTATACATTAGAATAAATATACTAAGAAAATTCTTAAAAGATATTAAAATACAACTATCTATAAATTTCAACCTTCTATAGATAATAATTTGAAGTTATTTGAAAATAAAGAAAAAGTTTTAAAGGAAGATATATTTAAGTTCTAATAGGAAATGAGAACTTTATTATATTTAGCTTTAAAGATAAAGTCTAAGTTTATACTTATAGTAATAGTTTATTCTTAATTTATCTTTAATTAAAATAAAAATCACTTTTTAACTTTTAAATATATATAGGGTTATTTAAATAATAATAAAGAATATAGATTTACTTATTACTATAGAAATATATCTTCTATTTTAAATATTATAGGATATATTAGTTTTAATTAAATAAGAAATCTAAATAATAGAAAGTTTTTTTCATCTTATATTTACTATTTAAAAAGAAATAGTAATATTATAAGTTATTCTACTATAAACTAAAGAATAGTAGTTTTATCTATTAATAAAGTTAAATATATAGTTCTATTAAATATTTATAAAGAAGTAACTTATCTATATTATAATTAGAATTATATAAATTCGAAATTAGAATTATTTAAGATTGAAAAACCTAAGACTTTTATAGATAGTTTAATAGTAAGAAAGCTAGTTGAAAATCCTAAATTTTATAGAAAAATAAAATATAGAGATATAAGATATTACTTTATAAAAGATTTTATTAGAAATAAAAATATCTCTATATATTATATAAGTATAAAAGATAATATAGCTGATATTTCAACTAAACTTTCAAGCTTAGTGAAATTTAAGCCAATTATATCTAAATTTCAAGAAAAGATATCTTAAAAGTCTTTTTTCTATCTCTTATAATTTGAAATTTTATAACTTTATATAACGTTTCTTTTTTTACTTTTTATTAAGTTTTATAAGCTTTTATATAAGTAAGTTATATATTAGTGAGATATATCTTATAGGAGGATATTAGATTTATTCTAATTTATAAAGACTTCTATTTCTATTATTCTATTAGAAGTAATAAGAAGTTATATAATATTTCCATATAAATAAATTGTATAAAGTCGCTCTATAAATATATACTTATTTTACCTTTTTACTGCTAGTAGTTCTTAAGTAAATAAGGTAAAGGTATAGAAGTTTACTTTTTTATAGAATATTAGAAGTAGTTTAAACTATATATACTTTAATTATAACACCTTATGCATTATAGCTATAGTAGTTAATATATTGTAATTATATTATAATATATATTATACTCTAGTCTATATACTATAGTTATAGTATATTATATATTATAATTATAATAAGTTATATATTATACTAAGGTATATATGTTATAGTTATAACACTCTATATACTATAGTTATAATACCTTATATATTATAGCTATAGTAGCCTATATACTATAGCTATAACTAGAATTCTAATATTATAGTTAGACCTCTAGTAATATAGCTAGAACTCTGAAATAAACCTTCTATATAAGAGTTTTAATATCTCTACGAATAATAGTTAGAAATAGTAAATTATACTATGAACTAAATTACTATTTCTCCTTCTGTTTAATTATTATTATTATGAATATTTTAAATGAGTCTTTATATTGAGAAAACTATGTCTATTAGATTATATTTCTCCTGATTTCATAGTTATCTATAGTATTTACTTAACTATTAATTTACCTACCTATCTATCTATTCTAATAGTTTTAAGTTATTATATTATATATTATATAATAATCCTAATTATCCTAGCTTTCTATATAAACTATAAGGTAAATCCTTATAACTATCCTTTTTATACGTCTTAGCCCTTAAGACTTTATAGATATTATATAGCTACTTTTCAGAAATGGTTTTACTAGCTAGGTAATAACTATTTACTAATTCAATTAAATAAATAATAGTTAAAATAATAATAACAGAATAATAAATAATATAAAAAAGAGCCTTTTAAATAGAACTTAAGATATCCAACTTTATCCTATAGTTAATTAAACTATATAGTATCAGATAGTAGATTAGGCTGATTAGAATAACAGTCTTTAGGTAAGAACTAAAATATCTAACTTTATTCTATTATACTAAAGCCTTTGAAAGCTTCTTAATAGTAGAATACTAATATATATACTGATAATATTAATTATATATAATCTTCACTTTCAAGAGTTATTCGGGGTACTTTTAGTATACCCTCAACAACACCTAATATATATAGCATATATACTAATAATACTACTCTAGTATACTCCAGTATTACTATCTATTAAAATCTCTTTGAGGCATTTTTAGTGCATTTTTAGTAATACTTTACATATATTATATATACTAATCTCTCTAGGTTAATTATGGTATTCTTTAGTTAGGTTATCCTCCTAATATATTTCTAGTACTATACTTTTAGTAGAATTTTAAGGGTAATATAATTTTCTTTTCTAAAGCCCTTTATAAGTTACCCCTTAATATCTTATTAGTATTAATATTTTCAAAGTAGTAAAACCTTTAGGGTAGCCTTTTTAACTATATTATATATAATACTTATTATAGTAGCAAGCAGCTATGATATAGTCTAGTTTACTATATATTTCACATGAAAAAGCTTCAAACTTTTGCTATTTCGGGTTTTCTTTTAGAATCTTTGCCTAATAGTTTAGTATTAAGCTTTTAGTAGTATTATAACTAATAGTTTTCTTAATACTAGTTACCTTTAACTGATACTATTGAAAGTTTATTTTTAAGGCTATAATATCTCCTAGAAATACTTAGCTACTAGAACTATATTTTTAAGTATTTAATTATTAGATTTCTAATATTATAAATACTATTATAATTCAGCTTTAAGCTAATAGAAGAAAGTAAAAATATCAAGTTTCAATGTTCTCTATAAAGGTCTTTGAAACTCTTTAAGTTACTAACTATTTAGTATAAAACTTTAGTAAAAGTATATAGCTTTTATACTAAAATATATAAAGTATACTATATATACATATAACTTTTATAAAGTAAAGTTAGTAAATAATTAGTAAATAAATACTATAAAGCTAGTTTAGATAGGATTTAGTAATAGTATAAAGTGGTAGTTGTATTACTAGGTTTATAAATTATATATTAACTTTATTATGACTTATTAAATTTTATATATTTACGAAACTTATTATCATACTTTAGTCTTAGTAGAATAATAGTATGAAAGCTGATAATTCTTCTATTTCTATAAAGAATCTATTTAGATTTCTAAGGTATTTTTACTAGAAATTCTCTAAGGTATCTAAAAAGAAATCCTAGAGAAATCTTATAAGAAATACTAATAATTTCTAATAAGAAATCTTAATAATTTCCAATAGGAAATCCTAGGGAAATCCTTATAATTTCTATTATGAAATATTTAAAGAAATCTATTAGAATTTTAAGTTTTCTATAGTATTTTATAATTATTATTTATTACTAAAGACTTTTATCTTAATAATCAATTATAGTCAAGTAATTCTAATTACTTTCTCAATCTTTCTTCAAATATTAGTTTTAAGAACAATAAATTACTACTAGCTTCTACTTTAAGAAGAATATATTTATCTAGCTTTTGAATTCTAATTAGAAGGAGTGGGAATTAAATAAGTTTATATAGAAAATATATATCTACCTTAAGTATTTCTTATATAACTTATAATAAGCTTATTTAAAATTTAAATTAGCTAGATAGGGGAATATATCTAATTAATATTTACAGTAAGATTAATAAGACTATTAGATTGTAGTATAGAATTCTAAATGTTAAAGTAAATTTCCTCATATTTATAAAAAAAAGTAATTTCAATATTAGAATTACTATAAAAGGGTAATTAAGGGTAAATAAGAGAGATAAATTTAATTACTCTAAAATTACTAATATAATTAAATTCTTAGTCTGAAATAAAGATAGTATTTTTCCAGAGTATATTAGAAGGGAATTCAATTCTTTTAAAAACTATAATATTCAAGTAATACTAAAGAGTTTATTTATTAGTATTAATCTAAGTCTTAAATTAACTACTTAATGACTTCATAGATTTACTAATGGATATTTTACTTCTATGAATTATAAATATTTGAAGTAGTTAGGAAATATTAAGTTTTTACCTTCCTTATTTATAGAGAATAGATTATATTATAATTATATATATAATTTGTCTTCTTATTAATTGTGATCAGTAATATTTAGTATAGAATATCAATATACTATAATAGAATATAAAGAAGTATAGAAAAATATAAGAAATATTAAGTTTTAAAATATTAACAGATGAGGAAAATATCTGCTTTTACATTATATATTAATAGTAGTATTTTTCTAATATTTATTATATTAGAAAAGACTTAGGAACTTTCCTATATTGCGAGATATATTTTATTTAATTATTTTAATAGGCTATTTAGAGTATAATTACTAAATAGTATTATTCTGATAATATATTATATATAAAACTATTTATTATAATCTTCTAAGGAAGGTATTATAATTATAAAAAGTATTTAGTTGTTTTTTCCTAATAGATTATTCTATAGCTTTAAAGGGATTTCTTATTTTTCAAGCTATTTGATTTCTTAGAAATGTCTAAGAAATTATATTGGTAATAACTTCTTTTTAAGGTTAATTAGAAATATTATATTTTAAGTTCCTACCTATAATTTTATCTCTAATTATATCTAGCTATTCTCTTAATAAAAGTCTTTAGTATTAATTTAATAATAGTTTCTTATTTCGGTTTAGTTTCTTTAATTAGTTATATTTTTAAATTTCGTTCTCTTTCAACTTCTTAACTATTTCTTCGATTTCTATGATATTAGTATTTATTTATATATTATAAATATTAGATTAATCTTCCTATTTAATAAGATATTAGATATTGAATTTTTCATTTTTTAATTATATTATTCCTTTTCCTAAACTTCTTTCTATTGTATAATACTAAAATAAGTCTTAGAATTTTTCTTTCTATATATTAACAAATTCTATAGGCTTCATATATATTACTATTTATTTATATAAGTCTTTTATAATCCTAGCTATAAGACTTAGATAAGTAATTAAGATTACTAAATAAATATTTATAATTAGTAGTAAATCTTAGTAGTAAGTAAGCTTTTTAATTCTTTTTAGTATTTTAATTAGTTTAACATCTAAAAGAGATATTCTTATTAATTAGTTTCTTAGTATTTAGTAGTCCTTTCTAAGTTAAAAATATATAGAACCTCTTAGGATAAATATTATAAACTTATACTTATAGTTAAACGTAGTCTTTAAAAGTATTTATATTTAAATAATTACAAAAGACGCCTTATTATAAGTAATAAAATATAAAATAGATGTATTTATATTAAGAAGCAAGCTGAAAGGAGAATCAAAATTATATCTGAATAGGATTTCTATTAGAGTCTTAGATATTTTATTTATCAATTTATTATTTAATAAGAATTATATTAATATCAGAAGATTAATTTATAATTAGTATAGAGGTTGCAATATAAATATATAGATTATTAATTCTACTATTTGGTTTTTTCATTCTAATGGTCTCTTTATTTATAAGTAATATATTACTCAGAAGTATAATTCTATATCTCAGCTTTTATAAATTAATTTCTAAAATTATAAAAGGGATTTTGAATTATGATTTAAAATTATTACTTTAAGAATTCTTTAATTATTTATACAAAGGGACTAGAGAAGCACTTTTGCCTAATGAGTACATATATATATTATATATCTTAGAATTAATATCTTTTCCTTAGAAAATTCATCTATTACTATTATCAATACTCTATATAATAAGGATTTAATAAGTTTCCACAGGGAAAGATCGAAAAATACTTTTAGGAATTTAATAATACAATCTATAGTAATAATATAGAATAGTATTAAGAGATTCAAGATTAATTAGAATTCTTTCAGGAGTGTTATTTTCAATTTTAGTAGCACACTATAGATTGAATAATATTTAATAAATTAAGCAATTTCCTTAACTAGGTATAAAATTACATTTATTAATAATATGTCATATTATATGTTCTAGGCTTTTTTAATAATGGTTAGATTTATATAAAGTCTTAACAAATTGTCTGATTATAAACTTAGAAATATAAAGTCTTTATTAGTCTAGATATTTGATAAAATAGAGGAATCTGTTAAAGGATTTAAAAGGTAATCTATTGAAGTCTTTAAAATATTATAATTCTTTGTAAATCGTATCTAATTCTATACTAATAATATTTAGATTCTTAAAGTTTTACTTTATAGCTTTATCTAGTCTGATTTCTATTATAATATAAACTACTTAATTATTCTATATTTTATTTAGTTTTCTATCTCTTAGAGTTAACCTTTAACTAATTTATACTCTAGATAATATGTCCAAGATAATATTAGTATTTCTAAGAATATAATAATATTTAAATTGAAATTGTAAAAGGTATTTAGCTATTAAAATAAGCTGTAAATTAGCTTTTTTCTAATCTATAGTGAAAAGATTTATCTAGACTATAGTATGTAATATTAAAATATAGTCTATGAATATAATCAATAATATTGTCCTAACTAATGAGATTAATATTCTAGTTTTTTAAATAGTCTAAATTAAATATATAATCTTTAATTCCATCAATTAGTATTATATTTTAATACTTATTAATATCGAATTAATATAAATTATTAGTTAAATGAAAGTATATAATCTCTTTTTCTACATATCTAATTGTTTCCTCTATTTTCTATATAGAAAAAGAGGATATTATTTCTTTATTCCTAAGAGATATCAACTTAAATAAATAATATTTAATTTAGATTGTAGTAAATTAAAATAGCTTTAATAATAAGTATTAGTTTGACATTTATCAAGCTATCTTTATCCTTTTAAATTAATTGAAATATCATTTTAAATAGTAGTTTTTATGCCTTTGGCTAGTAGTAATTCTTTATTTATATCTTTAAGCTAATAATAATTTGTTTTTATTTTAAAGGGGTCTAATTCTAAAGGTATATTTCAAAACGAGATATTATAAATATCTTATTATATCTATCTATTTCTCTAAAGATATTAGGATTTCTAAGAATTTAATATTTTTAAGTCTATCTATTTTATCTTTAATATTAAAAAGTCTGAAACTATTTATCTTGAGTTTTAATAATTTAAATAAAGGGAAGTCTATAAGACATCTATTTTTTAAAAGTCTTAGGTTTCATAATTTCAATAAGCTGAAAATAAGATCAAATTATTAATAGTATTTATTAGTAATTCTTAAGATAATTAGAATATTATTGATAAATATCTAAGGAAAATTCTAATATAGTCTGAAAAATGTATCTATGAATCTTGAAGTATAAGTTAGTAAGTTTCTAGGTTCTATTAGTATTACTATAAGTTTTTCTTATTTTCAATAGCCAATGATTATTAATTATTCCTAATAACCTTTAATATTTAATATCTAATAGAAGTATTATCTAATATTAATTGTAGTAGTAAATGTCTTTCTATAGAAACTTTATATAACTTTAAACTATAGTAATATAAGATATATATTAGGAATCATAATTGTGTTTAGTGTTCTTAAATCTATAACTACTTGCCTTTTTGTCTTTCTATTTACTATCTTTTAAATTATAAAGATTAATATTCTAAATATTATATAGAAGTCAATCTATTTGAATTATCTTCTTTTATCTATTCTATTAAATCTATTATCTAGAAATTCTTAGTCTTTTGGGCGAATTAGATATAAGTATGATATTGTTTGTTTTTATAATAATTATCTATGAAAAGTATAGTAATCTCTTATATTCTTGTATATTGATTTGTTTTTCTAATTTCTAAAAGATTAGGTATTTAGTAATACGTTTAGAGACTTTTTAGATATATCTTTTTAAATAATTATAAATAACTATTTCTCATAGTATAAAGACTATATTTATATTATAATTAAATTCTAAATCTAGTTTTTGATCTCAATATAATATATTTGTAATAGTTAAGTGAGGGTCTCTAGTATTACAACAGTTAAGAAGTGAAAGATTATTTTCCTTAAAATTATATATTACTATTTCTTTATAGTAACTAATAGAAATATATTCAATTTTCTAATCTTTTACTATTTTCTAGTTTTATAATTAATAGTTATAGATAGCTATTAATAGTTTTTACCTGATTACTATATAAATTATTCTATTCTAAGTAAGTTGAAATATAAGTATATTAGTTTTAAATTTTATAAGGTATTAATTAGAATATATACTAAGGTCTTTAGAGGAATTATGAAGCTTCTAGCTAATTTTATTAGATAGATATTAAGTATCTTCTTAATATATATTTATATTGGGATTTTAAGGTTTTAATATAATTTGATTTTAATCATTCTCTTAGTATTACGAATATTAATTCCA
This sequence comes from Colletotrichum sidae, assembly GCA_004367935.1. NCBI lineage: Eukaryota > Fungi > Ascomycota > Sordariomycetes > Glomerellales > Glomerellaceae > Colletotrichum > Colletotrichum sidae. The sequence continues at coordinate 5,141 of QAPF01000662.1, read as the reverse complement.
CTGGGAATATTGAATTTCTAGTTTAATAGGATTTTAGCTTTAAGCTTATTTATTACTTAAGTTTTAAAATTAAGTTTTATTATTCTAAATGAATTGTTAGTTGTTTTCAATAGAATAAAGAGAATATAGCCTAGCTTATAGCTTGTGGGGTTTTTATTCTTAATAATTATATAATTAAAACTATGATTAAATCTATAATTAGATATTTAATTTAAGATATTGTTTTAAATGAGGTATTTTTTAGATTTAGTATTAATATATATGATAAAAGTAGTATGACATAGTATATGTTATATTTCAATATGAGTATATATATTTTATATGGAGTAGTTAATAATATAATTACTAAAAGAGGTTTTAGTTCTAAAGAATTATTTTCCTAAGAAACCTTCATCTTCTTTTAGTAATTTTAGTAATATTATTTTCTTTTATTATATTTCTTACTTATTAAGACATTATAAATAGGGCATCCTAAGGAAATAAAGAAGTTATCTTAGTGTTTTGATAAATCCTAGTAATTACTTAGAATATATTTGTTAGAATCAATATTAATATCTTCTATTTAACTTGAATCTAAAGTATTGTCTTCTGAATCTATAGCTTTATAGTTATCATTAGTAGTATACATTACATTATTCTTAGGAGTTTTCTTTTATACCTTTCTCAATTTTATAATTAATGTGATGATTGGGATTAGAGATTTAAATATTTGTAAAGTTTTATAATTTATTCTTATTAATAGGATTTAATTTGAGGTATTGATTACAGATAACCTCTCTAAGTTTGGTATTTTGACTTATTCTCTTAAATTAAATATATTATTTTACAAATGTATTTTTTTTTCCTTAAGAGAAGGAAATCTTATATTAATTAATAGTTTTCCTTTAGATTAATTAATGAAGGTAAGTTGTCTCCTTAGTAATATATCTTAATTAATTGAATTAGTTTAGTCCAAATGAAAATTACATTAAAGGTCTAGTTTATATCTTATATAGTTAATTTACTTTGTAATTTATTTTATGTTTAGTATTCTAGGATTTATTATATTATTTTTATATAGGTTTTCCTTTTAAGTTGTTTCATTTTTTAGAAGTTATATTTCTATTTATCTATCTTAGTAGTTTATTATAAATTGAATGTATTTATCTATTTGAATATTTAGTCTCAGTCTTAGGATATTTATAATTAGATTAGAGTCTAATTTATTATAAATTACTCTAAGAGTTTTAGATTTATAGCGTTATATTTATTTAATGAGACCTGTAACTTTAGTAGCAAATGTCTTGAGATCTAGCTTATTATAGATATTATTTATAGTATAATAAACCTTCTTAACTTTTTAATTTACTACTTAAATAGGAATCTTAAATTTAGTATTTAGAAGGATAATCTAGTTATTTTAATTATATTAGTAATATTAGAGTATTTGTAGTTCTTTATTAATAAGGTCTATTCTATATCAATTATAAATAGTTCTATAGAAGGATTGAGGTATATATTTAATAAGTATTAGGTAGTAGTAGTTAGAATTATCTATATAGAGTTTTATTATTTTAACAAATTATTTTATATTTATATAAATCCTTTTTCTATTTTCTATATAAACCTTTTTAGAAAGATTGTATTAACTAGGAGAGTTTAAGAATTTGATATTTTCTAGCTTGAATTTATAATTCTATAGTAATTCTTTGAGATTTATATTTGATAAATTAAATCTGAAATTACCTTCTTCTTTTATTATAATTAGTAAATAAGGTTTTAATAGTAATTCTAAAAGGTTATCATTTGATTTTTTACTTTGTCCTGACTAACCTATTTTATATATTCAATAAGATGTAACCAATAGTCTCTAGAAGCTATCTAAGTTTAGAGGTAGATTTAGTAATAAATTAAAAGGTTGATAAAAAAGTAGATTAAGAGGTAGATTCAGAGGTTGATTAGGAGGTATATCTATCTCTCTTGAGATTAAATTCATAATTTGATAGGAATTAATAAATTCATAAGTTACTAATAGTATAATTAGTATAAGAGGCTTTATATATGATTCTTAATATTTAATAATATTTATTATAATTTCCTAATAACGTTATACTAATACTCTGATATTTCTTTCTTTATTATATCAAAGGGGAATAAGTCTAAATATATCAAATATATCTTTTAAAATAAGTTATATAAATATTATATTTAATATTCTTAAGAAGATTCTATTGAATCTAAATAATTATAATTAAAGTAAAATTATCAAGATAATTAGTTTAGGTTTAATAAGTTTAATTAGAAGTATTAAATTAAATATAGTACTAAGGTAGTTAAAGCTATAGTAATAATTAACTAGGTAGTCAACCTACTTATTTAGACTAATATGATTAGAAGGGTTATTATATAGATTTATCCTTATAATAGATAATATACATATATATATTCTAACTTAAATCTAGATATTATAAATAGAAATAACTAGTTATATATTATTTATATCATTAATCAATTATAATATTTACTAATTATAGACTAATACTAATTAGTAGTATTTTACTATTATTAATACTATTTACTACTATTTGATTATAGATTAATAAAGAATAATCTAAAGAAATAAGATTATAATACTTCCTAAGGAAGTTTCTAGAAGCCTATATAGTAAGAATAGATAAACTTTAGATTATTATAATTACATATTATCCTAAAATATTAATATAACTTCTAAAAATCTATATAGTAAAAATAGAGAAAGAAGGTAAACTTATAACAACTTATTGACTCAATATTATTTATATTAATCCTATAATAAACTAATGATTAAAGTTTCTATTAACTCATTAGAATGAAAGTATAATAATAAATATAGTAAGATCAATATAAATAAGGAAGAAGGATCTATAGTAAACTACTATCTTTTAATATTATTACTTAATATTCTATATATATTTAGTAGATAGAAAGATACTAAGAGATTAATTTAATTATTATAATAATATAATAAACCTTCTCCTAATAAAAATAACCTGAAAACTAAAAGATATTTAATTCTAAATCGAACTCTTAGAGTTTCGGTTATAATTAATAGGAAAAAAAAGAATTTTAAAAAGAGGTTTTATTTTATTTAAGAAAGGGATTCTAAAAGATAACATAGAGAAATTAGTAATATAAAGTAATAATAACTATACTTATAATATATTCTTTTTATACAATAAATATTGATCATAAATACTTTATAGGGGTATTTAGAGAATTAGTAAAGTTATAATATTATAATAAATAATACTAAAGCTAAAGATATTATGAAATTATTATTTACTATTCCTATCTCTAAGTATATTCTGAGTATTTATTTCTCTAAGTATTAACTTATATATTAATAATATAAAAAGACTAACTTATATTACTTGTTAAATAATATAAAGAGAATTAAATAGACATTAAATTATATAGCTATTTAATTAAATATCATTATTAAATATCTTAGAGATTTAAAGAAGAAGATATTTAATAGCTAATAATAAGACTTAAAGTATAAGGAAGAAGAATAAGTATAAGAAATAGTATAAGAGGGGATTATTATATATTAATTTAATAAATTAGATATTACTATCTATTTGATAGATATAGAAATTATTATTCTTAAAGCTATTTTCTATAAAATAGTAAGAATAAGTATTACTCTATATACTAATAGATATATATAATAATAATATATAATACTTATTTTTTATCCCCTATTATTTCTACTTATTACTAATAGTATAGTTATAATATATAATTATAATTAAAAGGATTAGATTAATTTTTATACTAACTCTAATACTATTCTTAGCTATAGCAAACTATACTAACCTATATATACTATTAGGTATTTTATTAAATATAATAATTAGATAGAAATTAAGTTTAAGAGATCTTTAAGAGTTCTAATTAGAAGATATATATAGAATTCTATTAGAGGGAGATTTCTATTTAAAAATTATAATTTATTTCATAAATATATGTATTTCTAAAGTTATAGGTCTTAGAGAAACACTTATAATTAAAATATAGTATAATTATACTAATTATAGATTCTCTTCTAATTTATTATTTTAGGTTATATTTTCCTCCCCAGACTTTATTAATCATACTAGAGAAATAGAGAATAATTAAAATATAATAACTTATATTAATAAATATAAGAGAGTATTTTAGCGAATTAGGATAAAGATATTAGTTAGTATATACTAGAAGGTTATATCTAAATAATAGGGAGAATAAATAATACTTTTTAATAGAAGTATAAGTATTAATAAAATATATTTGTTTTTATATATAGATATAAAAACAAAACTTCTATTTTAAAAACAAATAAAATACTTATTTAAAAGCTTTTCAAAATTAAAAAGAGGTATATTTTAATATAATAAAAAGAGAAAGATTATAATTATTTAAAAGCTACCTTATTAATAGAAGAATATACTTCTATTTAAATAAAGAGATTATAAAAGAGAAATAAGTAGAAATACTTAATAGGTATATATTAATTTCATAGATAGAAGAAAGTATTAAAGCTAACTAGAGGGATTATTACTATTTAAAATAAGAAATTAAGAAGAATTTAAGATATCTTAAATAACTCCTAAGATTTAGAAGGTTTATATTTTTTAAGAAACAATAACTCTTTATACTAAAAGGCTTAAGAATAGAAATAACTTTAGTCTAAAAAATACTATTAATATTAACTACTAAGAATATATTGATATTAAACCTATAACTAATTAATTAAATACCTAGATAATTATACTTATAAAAAGCTTTATTATAAGGGATAATTCTAACTTAAAAGAATAATAACTAGAATTATAGAGATTTCTAAAGCTTTATATATACTTTAAGTGAGATTACTAAATATTCCTAAAGTAATATATTTTTTTAACTAGTTCTATAAGAAGGTTAAAGTATTATTTAGTAAAGCATACTGATTAAAAAATAAGTATATAAATAAAAATCATAATATCTTTAAAGATAAGATATAGATATTTATTATTAAATATATAAATTATGATATTAAATAGGACTCTATAAGATAAATACTTAATAATATATTACTTAATTAAGTATATATATATATATATATATATATATTATAAAATACTAATATTATTAATTTG
>QAPF01000661.1:0-21418 GCA_004367935.1 Colletotrichum sidae | reverse complement strand
ATAAATATATATATTATTAATATTTATATTTCTATCAGAAAGTATAACTTATTCTTTCTACTATCTAAATATAACTTCTTAATATATACTAATTAATATCCTTATTCTAAGTTATTAAAATATTTTCTTATACTTATTAATATAAACTATTATATTCTAATTATTCTATATTTCTCTAGGATTATTAAAAAAGTCTAATAAGAAAGATATAATCTAAGATAATAAATTAGAAGAATATTATAATTAGTACAGTTTTACTATATTTCAATTATAAGTATTTCTCTAAGAATTATAACTTTAGAAGTATATATACTTATTAGATAAATTATAACTATTAAATAGAAGTCTCCTTCTAATAGAATTCTATATATATTTTTTAATCTAAACTTTTAATAATTCTTAATAATATTTTAAAATAAACTTCTATCTAAATCTTATACTTAATAATATACTTAATAATATATATAAAATAATATTATTAACTAGATCTAAAGAAGGAGTTATTATGATTATTAAACTAATCCATTTAATAGAATTATATATTATAGCTATATAAATATACTACTAGTAATAACCAGAAATAATAAATGATAAAAGAAAATTAAATACTATAAGTTGTTATTATCTATAGGAATTAGCAAATAGAATAGTATTTCGTTTTAATATTTTATAGAAGGTAGCTTTAAAATAATAGCTATTATACCTATTGAATAAATAGTAATATCTACTTTATTAAATCAATATATAATAATCCTCTCATATACTAACTTTTATACTTATCCTCCTTCCTTATACTTTAAATCCTACTATTAACTATTAAAAAACTTTCCCCTTTCAATTTCTTTTTTAATAACTATATTTAACTAAGTAGTAGTATATCTTAGTATTTATTTTAATTCTTCTTATATTATTTAATAACTAATATCTATTAGTCTTTTTATATTATTAGTATACTAATAGATACTTAGAGAAGTAAATATTTAAGAAATACTTAAGAATAAGAATAGTAAATAACAGTGTTATAATACTTTCAACTTTAGTATTACTTATTATAATACTATAAACTTACTAGTTCTCTAGATATCCTTATAGAATATTTATTATAATTACTTATAGAATATTTAAGAAGAAGTATGAAAAGTACTTATAGTTATTTTATATTACTAGCTTCTTTATATAACTTCTTAAGATCTCCTTATTAAATAAAATAAGACTTCTTTTTAAAATTCCTTCTCTTATTAATATAATATCTAGAACTAATTTAATTACTAGAACTTAATATTGAAATTTAAATTATTTATAATCCTTAAGTTGTTATTATTATTAGGAGAAGGTTTATTATAATATCATGATTATTAAATTAATCTCTTATTATCTCTCTATCTATTGAATATATATAGGATATTAAAAGATAATAGTAAAAAATAGCGATTTACTATAAATCCTTCTCTCTTATTTATATTAATCTTATTATATTTATTATTATACTTTTACTCCAACGAATTAATAGAAATCTCAATTATTAGTTTATTATATAATAAATATAAATAATATCAAGTTAATAATTTGTTATAAATTTATTTTCCTTCCCTATTCTTACTATATCAACTTCTAAAAGTTATATTAATATCTTAAGGTAATATATGATTATAATAGTTTTAAATCTATCTATTTTTATCAAGTTAATAATTTGTTATAAATTTATTTTCCTTCCCTATTCTTACTATATAAACTTCTAGAAATCATAATAATATTTCAATATAATATATAATTGTAACAACTTTAAATCTATCGATTTTTACTATATAAACTTCTAGAGACTTTCTTAAGAAGTATTATAATCTTATCTCTTTAGATTATTCCTTATTAATCTATAGTTAAGTAGTAGTAAAGAATACTAGTAGTAGTAAAACACTACTAATTAGTATTAGTTTATAACTAGTAAATATTATAATTATTTAATTGTAAAAATAGTATATAACTAGTTATTTCTATTTATAATATCTATATTTAGATTATAGTATGCATATATATACTATATATTATAGGGATAAATCTATGTAATAATCTTCTTATTCTTATTAATTTAAATAAATCGGTTAACTACTTAGTTACCTACTACTATAGTTTTAACTAGCTTAATACTATATTTAATCCAACATATTTAAAACGTTATTATAACTTTAATATCTATGACTTTAATATCTTCTAAACTAAACCTTATTTACTCTTAAGATAAAACTTTATATTACTAATATAAAGATTCTCTACTATTAATATAAATTAATTTATAGTTTCTATATAAATATAATAGAACTCTACTTATTCTTATTAGTATATAATCTTAATATATCAAATATAACTAATATATAAATAATATTTATATAAATATAGATACTTCTAATATAGCTTTATAACTTATAAAACCTCTATAATTATACTACTATAACATATTAAGATATCCAATAGTTAGTATTATAATAATATATCGATATTAAGATATTAATTAATCAACACCTAATCTCTACAAAGTTTAACTTAATATAATAATTTATAGGATAACTAGACACTTATTTTCTAAATATCTTTACATTATTTAGTAATTATAACTTTTAGAAGATTCGTATGAAAATCTACTTAAATAGATTGATAGTTTTCATTATAAGCGATATAAATAGATAGTATTATATTTATTTTTCTTTTTTCTTTTCATAAGTAATCATAGAAATTTTCAAGGAGATCTTAAATCTATTAAGAAGAATATAGAAGAGTACTAAATTATAGAATACCTAGCTCTTATAGGTATTTTATTTTATCCTATTTTTAAGAAGTTTCAAAAGGTTCTTAACTCTATACTCTTAGTAGTTACTTTTAGTTATATATATTAAGCTCTAGTTTTAATAAGGTTCTCTTTGATTATTACTATATAATCTTCTATTACCATTGAGTTGAATATTAGAACTGTAGGTATAATTATCGATAATAATAGGTAGTATTATTATTATTATTTTAACTAGTTATAAGTTAGTATTAATATAAATACTATGATTAGGTAAAGGTTATAGTTAAATCTATATATAAAGTAAAAGGCTTAGGATATTATTCTAGATATAGAGTAAAAGTAATTAAATATTGTTAATATAATTAGACTTATCTATAATTCCTATAATTCAAATTCTTAGTTTATTCAATGAAGTCTTAATAAAGGTACTCTAAATACTATGATTAACAAATAGCCTATAGATCTTTGAAAGATAATTGTCTAGCTATCTTATAAGCTGTTATACTAGGTTAATGATTTCAGAGACTAAGTGTTGACTATAGTTAATAGTAATGGAATATCTTAAGATCTTTAAATTATATATTGCCATAAAAGCGTAAGGTTGTTGTGGCAGGAATTATTAGTTATTTATTATTAAGAAGGTTAATATAAGGTAAGTATATTAATTATTATAACCACAAGCCATCTGACTTCAGATTAATTAGAAGCTAATTTTAGTAAGTAGTAGAGGTATAGGGAAGCTAAAATATATTCTAAAAGATAATATATTTACTAATAGTTAGAGTAGAAAGTAAGTTATGTGTCTTGTTTTATACAAAACCTAGATAAAGTATATTCTATATATATAAAGTCTGTATTTTGTATTTATTATATACATATATTATATATATTCTATATATAGTCTATATACATTCTATATACATTCGATATATATTCGATATATATTGTCTCTATATTCAATATATATTCTATATATATTCTATATATATTCTATATATTTTATATATATTCTATATATGTTTTATGTATTTTAGATATATTGTGTATATATACTAAATATATTTTATATATACTTTATAAACAGTTAATATATAGCTGATATATATAGCCTATAGAATGAATAATTATAGTTTATAAGTCTTAGACGTTGAGTATATATATATATATATATATATATATATATATAGAAGGACGATAGGTTATAGAATGTCTAATTCTTTCAAACGCTTTATTTTATCCTATTTTCAAAAGGTTTAAAAAGGTTCTTAACTTTATAACTATCAAATTAATTATATTATTATTATCAGATCTTAAATCGCTTGGAAGACTACAGAGATACTAGATACCGAGTAAGAATATATTAATACAATCCCATAAAGTATATATATAAACTATATCTTTCTCAATTTAACATATTTCTTCAAAGAAAGATCTCTATAGTTCTCCCTATCTATATAAACTTTTTTAAATAACTTTAATAATAGATTCTTTTATCTAAAATTCTTTTAAAAAGTTATTTAACTTCTAAATCCTTCTTTTTCAAATTTTCAATGATAATTACTAATTATATAAGTAGAAATAAGTATTAATTAAATAATATTACTTTTCCTTTTCATACTTACTATCTTAGTAATCAAAGATCCTTAAGTTTTGATATGAATTATTAGTCTTATTATATAGCTATATAACTTACTTCTTCTTTGTCTTTTACTATAAATATTTATTAAATAATATATAAGTTTCAAAAAAATTCTTTTTACTATTATACTGCTTATTTATATAGAAATTTCAAAGTATCTTCTCCTACTTATAAAGATTCTCCTAAAGAAGCTCTTATTACTCTTAATATATCTTTTGATAATTTTAAGCTTATATAGGAAGTAATGAAAAATACTATTCTATTTACTATTAATATAATAATTAGCTATATAGTAATTAGTAAAAAGATTTCTAATTGAAATAATAAGAATATAATTAATACTAAAGTAATTAATAATAAAGACTTGAAAGAAGAGATACTTAATTGTTTTTAGGATATTATGAGATATATCATATTTATCTCTAAACAATTTATTCTTACTTCTAAAAAGTAAAAGAAACTCATTATTACTTAAAGTTCTTTTATAATTAAAATTACTAAAACTCATATATCTAAAACTGCTAAGGTAACTCTAACTTTATCTAATTATAAATATAAGTATATAAATAAGAATAATAAAAACAAGCTTTATAATTTCTATCTTTATTACTTATCTTTTTTCATTAAGAATTATAATGCTCTTAAAATCGATTATTTAAATCTCTATTACTATTACAAATACTACCTAATTAATAATACGTATAAATTTAATATAGAAATAACTATTCATCTCTATATTAAAATTCTTACTATTTATAATGGTAAACTTTTATATTTATAATATATTTTTCTTATATAACTTTCTAATTAACTTTCCTAACTTATATATTTCTCAATAATCCCTACTAAATACTAGGAGTTTTATAATATTATTATTACTATTTATACTCATCATATCAAAACTTACTTAATTCCTATACTTATTCTCTATATTCTATTTATAGTTTCTTGCAATTCTTATAATTCTTATTATCACTATAACTTCTTCAGATAATTCCTTTATAAATAATGTTAGTAATATCAACTTTATCCCTTTAACTAAAAGTCTAATTACTAATTTATATTATTTATTTAACTTTTACTTCTCATTCTATCTAAATAATTCTATTTCTAATACCCTACTTAAATTGCTTCTTAATACTTATAAGTAAATTACTTATTATAATAATATTTTAAAGTAATAATCTAATGATTCGATTTACTATTTTAAACCTTAACTCTAGAATATAAATCTTAATTTATAAGTCTTATATTTTTAAATATTCTTTTATTGATAAGCTTCAACTTTCAATTGAAGAATGCTTTATTCTCTTATAAAATTCGATATAATAGTGATTCTATATAATTCATTACTTATTTATATTTTATACTAGTTCTACTTAAGAGAATTCAAATTATACCTCTTTATTTTTCTTAAAATTACTCATATAATTTCTCTGAAAGAACTCTTATTTATAACTTTAGTCTTATTACTTTTAAAACCTCTTGAACAACTATATTAATAAAGTCTTAATTAGACTATTTACTATTATTTATATTAGAGAAATATAAATAATTAATAATCTTTTTAAAGTATTCTTGATAGAGTTAATAATTATAAATATCTATATACTTTAGATAAATTTAAAGTCTTATGAATTCTTTAGACATTAAACCTACTATCTAAGAATTATTATATTTAACTTTAATGATTATTAATCAGCTCTTATTAATAGGAAATCTTATTTTTAAAAAGTTCTTATTAACACCTAGAATTATAGTAAGACTAATAAGTAATTTATAAATACTATTCCTTTTACTATTAAAAAGAAAAAAGTAATTTAACTTCTATAATTAATCTTCTAATTAGAAACTACTTTATAGCTTTGTAAAAAATATTCTTTTTAAATATATTTATATCAAAGCCTTAAAAGCTTTTCTAATTTTATATATAGTTTCTAAAGTTTATATCTAAAGAAACTATTAAGATATCTTCTAAACTCCTAAACTTTGAATTTTACTTAAGATATAAATATTAAGTTTTATAGATATAGTTAAATATTCAGTTTACTACTTCTTAATATTAAAGACTAGAATTTTAATTAAAATAGGCTTACTAACTAGCTATAAATACTATATTAAATCTTATTATAATGACGATATTGAATATTGTACTTCTTTCTGATAGAAATTTATTTTATAATATAAAGTTTCTCTTTTATATAAGAAGAATTCTAAATATATTATAAGATATTGATTTCTTGTTTTAAATTAATATCTTTTCAATAAGAGTTAATAAGCTTTATCTATATATATAACTTATAAGAACTATAATCTTTAAATTTCTTAACTATTTAAAGTTTTAATACTAAAGAATTGTTATAAGCTTTCCCTTTTTTGAAGTAATATTAATATTAGAAATTATAAATAGTTCTTCTTCTAATATTCTTATATAGTTTTAAAAGAGTTAAAATATAACTATTAATATAGAAGAAGAAAAAGACTTCATCTTTCTCTTCATAATAGTTCTTCTTAGAAATATAAGAGAACTATAATTTCCTAAAGTTTTATTTCAAGTATTACTATTATAATATAAAGAACTATTCAAGATTATAGAATACTTTTAGAAGTTTTAGAGTCCTACTCAATATCTTATATCTTAAAAGTATTTATATCTAGATTTCTTTATTAATCTTAATATAAATAAATATACTTACTATATTATATTATAAAGCCCTAAAATTAAAATATATCATAATTATGATAAGTATTCAAAATAATACTTTATTAAGTATTACTATATAAGTATTATACTTGTTTTTAAATTACTAGTTTCTTCTTATAATTAGGCGAGTTTTTAATTTTATTAATTATATATATTTATTAAATCTATAAATATAGACTTAGTAATATCTAAAGACTATTTAGCCTCTGATAATTAACTTAGTAATTTTAATTTTTAATTCTAAAATCTAGTAGCCTTTTAAGTATGCACTTTTAATTTTCTAAGATTCCTAAGTCAATAAGTAAATATTTCAAACGTTTATATCCTTCTTTATATATCTTAAATACTCTTCTTAACTTATAAATTACTAATAAGATATTAAGAAGAAAAGCAATCTTTCTTAATATATATCTTTAAGATATCATATTTTAGTAATTAGAATCTTTTTAAGAATATATAGAATTTCTCTGGGCTTTATTTTAAATTTTTCAAATTACTTAAAAATACTAAATAACTAAGTAAATAATTAGAAAACTACTTGAATTTCTTTTTACTTACTTTAAATACCAATAGTCTTATTATTACTTATCTTAAGTTATCTATTTTAATAAAACTTTTAAAATAACTAAGCTTTAAATATTTATTTAATAAAATGGCTGATGTTATATAAATTCTGAGATTTCTATATATCTTATAACTTACTAAGAAGGTTACTTTAAAGAATATTTATAAAACAAATTTTATTATAGACAAAATCTATAGCTATCCTCCTTCTTTATATTCCTTTCTTTTTACTTCTTTAAGAACTATCATAAAACTTATAGATTCTTAAGAAAGAAAAGAAATAAGTTAAGATTAAATCTTATATTAGAGGAAATAAATTTCCCTTTAGTATTTTAAATACTTACTTATTGGATTTTGAATATAATTCAAAACTATTTAGTAACTTTATCTACTTCTTTATTAATATTTCACCTTATCGATATAGTTTTTGACTATTTTATAAATCTAATTATTCTCTTTCATATCTCTTTAAAGTTTATATATAATATCTTATATAAAGACCTTTTGAAATTAGTATTAAAGAATTCTTTCTTATGAAATATTATATCTTTAGTTATAAAAAGATTTTTAAAGAAAGTTCTAAATCCTAAAGAAATTACTTAAAATATAGCCTATTAGAAATCTAAATAAGACTTTTAATATAAACCTTTAGTATTAGTCCTATTTTAACTAAACTTTATAAAATATTAAAAAAATCTAATATCTATTGAGTTTTAGATGAGAAAAATCTAAAATTAACATTCAAGTATTCTCATCTTTCTAAAAATAGTGATAAAACTATTCAAATAATATCTTCTAGTCTTTTAAAACTAAAGAAATATAATGATATATATATATTTATATAACCACTTTAAGGTTTTTATTACAGAGACTTAATACTGGGCGTTGTGTAAGGCTACCTACTAGGTAGGGGGCTGAACACATAACACACCATAACCACTTTAAGGACTTCAAACTATAAATTAAAAGATAGAAACATCTTAGTAATTATAGACTTTATATATTTCTTAATTACTAATATTATTCTTTTTGTTTCTCTATTTTGAATTTAAATATTCAATATAAAATACTTAGATTTAATATCTCTCTTATAGATTTCTATTGAAATTACTTTATATTTCTGAATTTTATCATCTACTTCAATCTCTTTAACTATAGTCTTATATATTATTTTTAAAATATTCAAAAACTTTTTTAATAATTCTTAAGACTTCTTTTATTCTTCTTAAATATAAACAGAAGTCCTATATTGAATGAATTACTTAATCTATAAAGATTACTATTAATATAGAATCCTTATAATTCTTATTAGAATTATGAAAATTAATAATAGTTTTCTCTTTTGAATTAATATATTATACTACTTTTTTAAAGCTCTATATATTACTCTATATATCTTTTTTCTTACATATATACTACAGTCCATAGTTAAAACTATATAAAACTAGAATTTTAATCTTATTCTTCTCATAAATATTAATAAGTAATTTATTATTTGAAAGTTAAAATATTCTAATCTTTTATATTAAAACTCTTAATATCTAACTATAAGATACTTTCATAAACAAATAATGTATTTATATTACTATTAAGACTTAAGAGGCTTATTTCAAGATAGAAACCTTATAACTACTAATATCTTGAAAATAGCTTCTTCTAGAAAGTTATATTTAAATATATATTATCTACCTATAATTTTAAAGTATAGAAATAAATCTTATTTACTCTCTTTATATAATTATTTCTTAAGCTTTAATCTTATTATAGACTTCTCTTATAAAGCCTTTGAAATGAATTTAGATTACTTATAAGACTAAAGTATAATATTATACTATAAAGTTATAGTTTTATAAGCTTATAAAGACTTTCAATAATAATTACTATAATATTATACTTTTTAATAAGAATCTTCTAAATTCTAGCCTAAAGTAATTCTCTATAGCAAATCTTATAGGAGTTTAAAATAACTTTAGATTATAAAATATATATATTATTAATCCTAAGTCTAGAATTATACAGCTTATTAAAATATAAAGTTCATCTAAAACCATTAAAGCTATATTTATTATACTATAAGAGTATTTATATAACTAAAAAGTTAAAATTAAGTCTACAATCTTCCTTATATATCTTATAGAATCTTTATTATATTTTATCATTCTATTTAAAATATCTTAAGTTATTCAATTAGACTTTTAGGTTTAATATTAAATCTCTTTATGAATATAGAAATAAGGGTATCTTATCTAGGAAATCTTATAGCTAACGCTTCTAATTAATTTATTTTCCTTATTATTATCTAAGTCTTATTTGTAATATTTATTAATATTGACTTTATTACAAATACCTCTCTTCTTCTAAATTCAACTATAATCTTAACTTCTTATAAGAAAAAGAAATTTCTTTATTATTTCTCTATTATTAATCTAATTATCTATAAAACTAAATATTCCTCTTATTAGTCTACCTTTTATTAAAATAATCATTTATTTAAGAAAAAGAAAAGTCAAGTTTATAACTTTCATAATAATAAAATTATTATCTCAAGTTTTTTTGAGAATAATAACTTAATATCAAAAGATCCGAAAGTCTATTGAAATAAATAAAAGAATTATAATATACTCAATCAATTAAATAGTAGACTTATATATATTTAAAAGTCTAGTATTCAAATATTTATAAATAGTTTTCTCTTATTAAGGAATCTAAACTTCTATATTACTTTTAGGAATTAACTTCTTCCTTAGAAACTTCATAAGTATTACTTAATATTCCATAATTACTTCTACTTTTCTCTCTATCTTACTATAATTTATATAACTCCTAAGTTTAAATAGCTAGATATTAAGACTTCTTATTATATTATAAAAATATTTTAAGAAGTCTAGAAAGATTATATTTTCAACTTACTCTTATATTACTTATATTCTTTTTATTTCTTTATAATTCTTTTTTAAAGAATATATTTAACTTATTTTTTCCTATAGAAAATTATATTGATAATTAAGAAGTATTTGAAAATTATAATTTCTAAAGCAATATCTTGCTCAATCAGGATAGTCTTAATATCCTCTTTAATTTTAAAAGTTATAATTTAGAATTAAAATAAGGCTTGTAATAATTATTAAACTCTTATAAAATAATTAGTATCCTAAGAATCTTTAATTTAATAATAGATCTTATATATTTTTACTAGATTCTTTGAAAAGAGCTTTATTTTGAAATAAGAAATTTTTAAAATCTTAGAAATTATAAGAATAATATAAAAGTTTAATTTAATTAATTTAAAAAGCTCAATTCTTTAGATTATATAAAGTAAATCTTTTGAGAAAAAGTAGACATTTGTCTTTAAAGCCTTAGGAGATTTGTAATTTAAATAGCTTTTTTATAATATATATAAGACTCTTTATTATTAAGTTGATTATATTATTATTATTAAATCTAAAATCGCTTAGAAGACTATAGAAGTATCAGATACTTAGTGGGAATATATTAATATAATCCTATAAGGTATATATAGAAAATGTATTTCTCTCAATCTAATAATAACTTTAGTAGTTACTTTTCACTATATATAACAAGCTTTAGTTTTAATAAGACTTTCTCTATGTCAATTATGACTATAAAGCTTATTATGACTATAGGATTAAATATTAAGATTAGAAATATAATTATCTATAATAATAAGTAATTTAATTACTATTTTAATTAGTTATAAATTAGCAATAGTATAAATACTACTCTTAGGTAAGGTTTATAGTTCAATCTATATATAGAGTAAAGAGTTTAGATATTATTCTAAGTATAAAGTAAAAGTAACTAAATATTTAGTGGATATATTATATATACTATATATACTATATATATATCATAATATGTAGTATAAATACTAAAGACTTCTATACTTTTATTAACTCTAATAATTTTCTAGACTTTACTATTAACTTAGAAACTCTTCTTATAAAGTATAATTACTTATTAGTTAATTTTATATAATAGTGAATTTAAATTATATTTTACCTAATTATTAAATCTTTAATTTATTTAATTTAACTATTTATATTAATACAATCTAACTATTAAGATAAGGCTTTATAAGTAAGATATCAAGTAGAGTTATATTAATAATTATATTCCTTACTAATTTAATATTTATCTCTAATATCTAATTCCAACCCTACTATTCTAACGTATATTTTTCAACTAATCAGATTCCAGGAGACCTCCTCTTCATTTTAAACAAGTAGGACTAGTGCCCTATAGCAATAGTCAGGTCAGGTCAGTACCAATAGTCAGGTCAGGTCAGTACTAATAGTCAGGTCAGGTCAGTACCAATAGTCAGGTCAGGTGAACTAAGGACCCAATAGTCTGGTGAACTGTACCCTCAGTCGGTTCATTCATGAATCTCAATGTCTCACCTCTAACAACAGCTAGACATTATTATCTGGTGGGGCACCACCGCCAAGGCGCGCCTTCGTGTGAAGGCCTGAAGACCGGCGGGAACTATACTTCTGCCGAGGACAGGACAGTTGAGTCAACAACTAGCCGCAAGACAGAGTCGGAAAAGGCAGGAAGTAGTGCACGCCAGTATGCAAGTCTCTGAGTCCCGTCTCAATACCATGGCGAAGGTTGGTTTACTGTTGTTCGGGTGACAGTGACAGGCGAGCACCTTTGCATAACTGGAGTTCTCGGCAGCTCGATCAAAACCAAACTCGCCGAGACCGCATGCAGCTTCGTCGCAACTGTAAGGTTCAAGGCCCCAACAGAGGGTCCAGCCCACTGCCGGCCGACGAGACCTTTCACCCAGGCGAAGCTTCGAGTCTGGAAGGACTTTCGGCCCATGAACATGTCTCCCTCCACAGAAGTGTACTGCTCTCAAAGTGATCGTTGGCGACAATCATTGGGCAATGAAACCTAGCTCGTTTGTCGTTTTCGGACATCTGAGCTATAAGTAAATATCTCCATCTTCACCCGCAACCCACAATAGCCATGCCGTCTCGTATGCGCGCTCCAAATCTTTTACCCAACGCCTCGTGTCGAAAAGAGCACAGGTCCACCTACTCTCCCAGAGCAGCTTTCTGAGCGCTGCCAGTCGACCGCCCCCCTGGCCGTACCCGGCGGGGCCAATGTGGTATGACAATCCGTTGGCCAACGCAATGGCCATTGCTTCGTACTCTTCTTCGCTGCCGGCGATGAGATCCTCTAACGCTTGCGTCCCCTCATAGCTCTTGGGCATCGCTCCCTTGAGAATGGAAGCTGCCATACGAGAACACATCTTATACCGGTAGCGGGGTAGTGTCAAAAGGGGGGTACTGGACCACAAAATATCTGCCGCCGTGGTGTGGGCGTTGCATTCTGGGGTGTCGAGAAATAAATCACAGATGCGAGCTCGAGAGATGTGCTGACTCTTTGGCGCAACATCGGTGAATACAACTCGGCTAGCGACCTCTTCACCTGCCCACGCCTTGGCCGTTCTCCGCAAATTAGCCTCACCGAGATCGGGAAACCTCAAAAGCCAGAGAACGGCCCGGGGAACGTTGGAGAGAATGCGAAGCCATGTCCTGAAGGTTGTGGGATCAATCTTGGGGCTCAGTCAGCCATCTTCTGCCTTGCACTTTCGAACGATGGGGCCAGTGTGGTATTGACGGACCTTGTAAAGCTGGTTGAAATTTCCGAGAATGACAGTATCGTCGGGGAGATCGGGGAACAACTCTTTCCGCATCTTCCATCTGCGCAGCTGCTCACTTTCCCACGACACCTTGTGCTCCCCTGGGTCACTAGACTGCGCATGATCGCAACAGAAGAAAGTGTCGCGACAAAATATGATGTTTTCCGAATATACCCAATCACCTGGCTCTTCTTCCGTCTTGTCGCGGAATACATCGACAAGGCTCGCGTTACTTCGCCATGACCGAAGGGTTTCGGGTGGTATGGCGGTGGTATCTGCCAGAAGATAGTCGCACCACTCGGCTCCCAGAGTGCCCGCAAAGCCCATGAACGACATTTGAATTGGAGCCGGTCTCGCAGCGAAAATCTCATTTCTCGCACCTCTGGTGTAGCCGTTCAGATTGATGAGAATATGTATCTGGTCCTGCACTATTTTCTCCACCAACTTCTCTGAACTCCAAGAACTAGCGTCCCTGAAGACCGGCGCTTCGCGTTCAATCTGGAGGCGGTGTGCTGATTTGTCACTGGCAGTGGTGGCGTAGCAGAAGGCCTTAACACGGCTCGTATCATGAAATCCAAAAACCGATTGCATTCTGGAAGTAACCCGTCAGCAATCTGACGAGATACGAGATAGACAGAAAAAAGTTAACGCTTACAAGTGTGCAAGGGGGTGATTATTGAAATCGGAAGAGACATAACCAACGTTGAGATGTGGTGATGGAGGCGGCGGTGGCGGGTATACAGTGCTAGGTAGCCATGCTGACCGCAAGGTCGAGCACGAGATCCTGAAGGCGTTGCGTTGGGATATCATGCGAATGTGCTTGGCTGTCAAAGGGCACGTGAACGTGTGGAATGGTAAAACGGTTGGGGCCGTTGGCACTGTAAGGCTCGGCGGCAGGCGTGCTCGTTCGTAGTTGGCGTCCGATTTCTTCGTTCCTTGCACGTATTGGTCGTGGTACCACCTCCTCATGGCTACCCTCGTTGCCCGTTCGACCAGTCGTACCAGGCGTGACCCTTCCCAGGGCTTCTTGGACCACGCCCGTAGTTTTGATGCGTAGTCTGGAGCGGGTAGCAAGCCGGCATCATCCCAATGGAGCTGCGTGGCAAGAAATGTGATATCCTCATCTTGAAGAACACCCATGCCCCAGCTCGATGCATCTTCAAGCTGGCGTGTGACGATATCGACGACCTTCATCGTAAGACCGGAACTCAGCATCTGCTTCTTCGCATCCATCAGCATACCTTCTTCGTCAACATGCCAGCGGTCGGAATCGCCACCCTGAATCCACGCGCCACCACGGCCTCTCCAATCGCAGACCGAGTTCAAAGCCGTGAAAAGGCCGCACACAGCCTCGGCAAAGTCGGGGTTGGATTTAACAGCGCGCTTGTAGTATGTGATGGCATCACTAACTCGTCCGCGGTCTTTGACAGCGTTGGCAAGGTTTGTGAGAGCAATGTCGAAACTCCCATCGCACTGAACGGCCTGTTCATACATCTGAATTGCCAGATCAAGTTGGCCGATGTCTTTGAGGAGGCTGCCGAGATTTGTATGCAGGTGAACATGTTTTGGGTCCAGGGTTAGCCCGTAGTTGTAATATGCCAAGGCAAGAGAAAGCCCGGTACCGGGCGTGATGCCGGGGATGGTGGGTTGCGATGTCCAAGTTCCTGTTGATACAGCAGCCGCGGGTTGTTGAACGCTGGCGAGAAGAATACCAACATTATTAGCCGTGGAGGGGCTCTCCTGCAGAGATAAGGAAAGGTAGTACAAAGCCAAGATGTCTCCCACTCCAGTTGGTTTTTCCACGAGTCCCACGGAAGGAGAGCCGGAGGACATGGAATCCTGGAAGATCTTCGCGAGTGACAGGAGAGAGTTGCTCGTTGTCTGCACAGCAGCTCGTTTCGGGCCACCATCTGGAACAAATTGCAACCCAGGGAGCTCACCGTTCCCCGCGAAGACCATTTTGGCGGTACATCGAGCCTTTTCAGGTGGTAGCAGTAGTGGGCCGCTTGACCTGGAGACATTCGTTGCCCCAGAGAGCACATGTTGAATCTGCTGAACGAGCGACCGAACACAAGTTGTCTGTCTACCAGTACTGATGAGAACTGCCTCTTCAAATGATTCAGATGCTCCAGCAATGTCTCTGAGGCTGTAGAGCATGGTTCCTTTGGCATGGACGAGCGCAAGAATTCGGCCATTTTCGCTGCCCGGAATAGTATACCCGCTCGAGCCAAAACCGAGCGCATTGCTGTAATCCTCGACAACGCTTTGAGCAACACCCCTTGTGTGTTGACCATGCGCTGTGGCAGACCTTGGCTGGTTCCGCGGATTTTTCAGCGCATTCTGCACGAACGATATGACTTCAACAGCATCGGGACTCTTCTTCTTGTACAGGAGTCCGACTAAGTGTTCGACGGCTTCCAAGTATTGCGGTCGAATTTTGATGGCTTTGAGCCAGAATTCTTCGGCTTCACCTTGTCGGTTGAGACAGTAAAGTGTTGCCGCAAGATTCGACAGTGCTTCGACGTGACTGTAACCAAAACGTCAACGTCCAGGTTCCACGCCATCGCCCGTAGACTCAAGGCTACATCCCAGCACTGTGGAGGTGCACGTACCTTGCATCTAAGAAAATGATACGATTAAACCATTCTAGTGCTTCTTCAAACCGTTCAAGGCCATAGTGAAGACATCCCCCAATAAGGATTCCGTCGACCCATTTCCAGCCACTTCGTTCGCATAGTTGGCTCAGCACGTCCAGTGACCTTTTGGCGTTTCCGAGAGGTGAGCCCAGCACCAAGTGACCTGGTAAAGATGAGCAGCTAGGTGGCGAAACACTCTCTTTCAAGTCTACCGAGCCCACGGGCCAGTAGGTTGAATGAACAGGTTGGTTTCCATGAGTCTCCGTGGGTCCAAAGGTGAACATATCCGCACCTGCCTTGGATCGAGTATTTAACGCACTGCCTGCGAGTGAGTATGATGACGACGATGCCGCAACAGCCGGTTGTCTGGGCGGCTTCGGATAGACAACCATTCTAGAGGTGGTGCTTAACGCTGAGCCCGGTTTTGATTGCTGAGTCTTTCGTGTAAGATGAAGGAATGCGAGCAAGTCGACGTAGCTCCGATGTGCCTGAGCGAGTATATTCTCTCTGAAACCACAGACTGGCGGCGCATTAGCAACCGTGTCGTTCTGACTTGGCTCCAAATTCAAGGCCTCTAAGTCAAACTGTGCAGGCTGAAAGCTTGCGCCATAGGAATGGCGAATAAATGCTTCTGGCGGTGTGAAGTGAGCTGACGGGGGGGGAAACTGGCTGGGGACGTGAGCTAGTCGATGATCATACAAAAATGATGATGACACGTGGAAGGACGGCGGGTCGACGTAGGTTGGTTGTTGTTGTTTTTGTTGTCGTTGCACAGAGTGCCAGGGGTTTGCTGACTGGGCGATTTCTTGGTTTGACACCGCAGAAGAATGGCCAGCGAGAAATGATTCAGTATTCAGGCAACCCATCCCAAGAGTTGACGAGCGTCGGGTTGCCTGATCAACGGATCCCAATAGTGAAAGCAGGGGCTCGTCAGTAGCGTTCAACCCGAACTCGATGGGGCTAATGGTATGATACCCAGAATGTGGGTTGCCGGCCAAGGGTTGATGTGGGATTTCATGACCTGGAGTCCAAGGCTGATATGTCGGAGAGGCGCCGTTCAGAATATCAACAGGTCGATGGTACCCGACCTGAACAGGGCTGCATGTTTGCGTGGGAGGAGCGATTCTATTGTATTGGCGGCTTTGGTCGGTAACCGGATGGATACGATTCGCTGCAAGGTGCCCCGGCGCTGCATGAAGCATCATTTGCTTCAACGGCGGACGCCCTGAGGCAAGGTGAGCTGCAGATCCATCATACCCAGCATGGAGTATACCGTTTGGAGTCTTGCGCCGGAGCTGGCATTCGGCTTGATCAAAGATCTGGGGTGGCCTCGCGGAATTCGGCATAGTTCGACGGCCCAGAAGATGAGGCTGCGTAGGTTCGGAGGAGGTACGAATGGGGAAGGATCTGGGAGTCTTGCCGCTGTCGAGGTGAGAGCCGACCGAATGTGCCGCTACCGAAGGAAACTGGTGGTCGAAGGTGTAAGTATGCGGAAATTGGAAGGATTGGTTGTTCTGTTGATATAGGTATTGGAGCTGAGCGGCATCATGGTGATAATAATGCTGCTGCTGCTGCTCCTCCTCCTCCTCCTCCTCGTGCTCCCGCTCCTGCTTCCGCTGCTGCTTGTAGTGATACTGCTGCTGCGACTGCTGCGGCTGATGATGATGCTGACGATGATTATGGTGTTGCTGCTGTCGCTGCTGAATGTGGGAAATTGTATCGAGGTATGGCCGCTGTTGCACCATGTGGTGCATTTGGACTAGGGGTAACATGGATATCTGGATGGGAACAGGAAAATGCACCCTCAGCAATGAATGAAACAGGATATCATGAGGCAGAGGCTATGCAAAAGAGCCCCTCAATGCCAGAACTCGAGAAAGTGTTGTCATTGCCTACTGAATAACGCATGACTGACGGGCCCGCTTACAGGCATCGCATCTGGGCTGGGTTGCCTAAGGTCGAGGCAATGGCAGTGGAATGTGGCGAGCCAATGCCAGGCACCAGGGCCGCCAGCGACTCCGGCCTGGGTCAAAGAAGACGACGCCGGGAAATTTCTAGACGATATAGAGAAACGAGTCGAGCTGGTTGTTGCTCGAAGTTTAGTCACAGTCCGCACACCGGCGTCACGGCGGCGCTGAATAGGGCGGACTCGGGCGGCGAGTCAATGAAGGGCGGCTTGCAGGAACGACGCTTCCGCCAGGGCACCTGGGTGGTGGCGAAGATTACGGTATCTGGGCTAAAGCCGTTTGTCGTTGCCGAAAATGGATAAAATGGCGAAGGCGACGGCGACGAAGTCGATTCCAAGGTCGGCGGCAGACGCGGATGAGTCGAGGCGAGATGCGAGAGGACGTGGTTGAAGGCGGGCTAATTAGTTGAGAGTAATGCAAAACAGTATGGCAAGGAGTAATGGAGGGTAGGTAAGCAGGTGAGGTGGGCGCTAGCGCAAAAACGTGAATCCCACTCACTTTTCGTGCAACGGCACGCGGTTTGCACAAAAAAGCGCACACTATAACGACAGCGCCGCGAGCATCGCCACCAAAATCGATCGTCCTTGTATGTAAGGTGTGAGCTTTTTTGTGCAAACCTCGCGAACGGCTTAGGGAATCTCAGTCCACCATTTGGCACTATGGTTCCCAGAAAGCAGCACGCGGAGCTGCTGAGCCGCTGGCTAGCGCGACTGCATCATATTGGCAGAGGGCCAGGTGATTCTTCTTAAGGTAACTACCTAAGCTAAAGCAAGCAGTGTCGGGGGTTTCCTGCTTCTAGTCGTGTTCGTTTTTTCTGATCAGTCGACTTTGTTGTCCGAATCGACATTACTGCAAGTACTCCGTAGCTGATGTGCCCCGTCTGAAGACGTAAGATTGCTGTTCGGGGACACGACTATCGCCCAGAATTGTGAGGCTGAGCTTCGACAATAAACATAACCTGGGGTACGTGGTCACATATTCTACCATCTGCCCGGGCCTGGTAGGGGAACCCCAACCTTAAGATGGTAGATTACAACAGCTGAGGGTTTACGAACATTGGTAGGATAGGACACTTGCCACGTCATCGAGAGCGGTATCTAAGGAGCGAGGGAGGTGAGGGCGTCTGGCTTTTCGTGACTTAGGTAACATCCACGACCTGGACGGACACACATCTCAGACGATCAAGTGCTGCGCTGGCCATGATCACAGTGGCGTGGGTAACCAGGTGCTTCAGTGGATGGCCGTTACCCACCAAGTTCGGCAGGCACGCTCCATCCCCAGGATCAAACCGGTCTGTCAGCCAAAACTTCCATCGTAGAGAACGAGTGGTAAGTTTGTTTCCGGAGCACAACACGATCTTCCTGGATGAGAGGATGAAAACAGGCCACGACTAGAGGCAAATCTCGGAGAGCAGTCAACAAAGCTTTGCCGTAGGCCTATGAGTGCGAGGAGGTGAGCCAGCGAAACCTGTGAGATCACGACGAAGGCATAGGCGAGAAAATTCTGTTAAGCTGTTCATTGAGATCATTTGGCGAATTTCTTGATTGCCAGGGTTGCCGCAGTTTACGGCATCCCCTATGTGCAGAACCATTCCTAAACTCCAGAAGTCATGCGAGGTAACCATCAAGCTTTGACTTCATTTACTCTTCGGGAACTGGGGAAATGTCAGTGCCCTGCGGCTGCGTGTGAGGCTCTGGCGATAGTTGCACGTACTGTCAATTTCACCAGCGTCAATAGCTTCGATAATCGCCTGAGGGGGCTTCCCGTCAACCTGGCAGCCGACGCTGTATGCTGTGCCCAAAATCTCCTTAACGGTACCAGCCAGAGTCTTAGAGAATGACTTGAAGCGCATGGTACGTGCAATTTCGATAATCTCGTCAAGCGCAACAGACTTGTTGTGCTTGATGTTCTTCTCCTTCTTACGGTCGCGAGGGGGCTCCTTGAGCGCGCGAATGATGAGGGAGGACGCGGTGGGGACAACCGAGACGGCGGCTTGGCGGTTTTGAATCGTGAGCTTGACAGTCACGCGGAGACCTTTCTGTGAAACTCTTTATAAGCAACACCCCCACGGGCGCGGGCGGAACGTGAGCTTCATGACATACCCAGTCGCCTGTAGCCTTCGCGATATCTTCACCAACCTTCTTGGGAGACAGACCGAGGGGACCGATCTTTGGAGCCAGAGCCGATGAAGCGCCAACTTCACCTCCGGTGGCACGGAGATGGCTACAAGATCGTCGGTCAGCAAGCTCGTGTAATGAACAAAATGTGCTACTCGAACTTCAATCGCCAACTCAACCTCGTTCTTTTCTCGGCTTCGTCCTTGTATTTAACATAGAGGGTCGCGTCGTCGAACGAGATCGACTGGGAGTTGAAATGGGGCCAAACCTACATGACCTTCACCTCATTGGGATCTAACTTGGGAGCTGCGAGAAGACTGAATCAGCTGCTTCGTCTTTAATCGCGTCTATGGCGAAGGGAGAGATTTGGGGAGGGACGTACGCATTTTGGCAGCTCGAGTCGAGGTCTGGTGCTAAGGGATTGGTGACAGGTTGAAGAATGTGCGGATGAAGTTTGACAAGTAAATTCGCAGAAGTGTGCGCCGTAGCTCGGCAGCCCTAGCGGTCAATTGGAGATGGACTTGTGGCTAAGCCACACACTTGGGTGTGGCTAAGACGCATAAGACTGGCCGACGTTTTTACGTGACAAACGTGGGGCGTTCAGCAAGGACATCACGTGGCTGCTTAGCAATTAGGTCTCCAATATACAGGGAGGTCATACGACTTGCCGCTAAAACCCGGATATGGGAGCGCTAGGTGTCAGGAATAACACGCTCGAGAGGCAAAGTTTATACTAGCTAAACCTCAGGCGCCAGCGCTATCTCCATAGGACTCACCTTATTTAAACTATATAAAATAAAGCTTTATATAGTATATATAGCTATATTTAGTTATATATAGTACATATGTTAGTTTATCTAGAGGGTAATATATACTATATATAATCTTACTATATAAATACAAAGTAATATTCTAGTTATTTGTTATTATTATTCCTATATTATATAATATGAGGCGCTATATAAAGCTTTAGATCTATGACATAGTAATTACTTACTGATTATTATATAATTAGCTATAGTTAGCATTAGATACCTAATACTTATTACTAAGAGGCATAGAAAGTATACTACTATATATATAATAATATATATAGTTACTATATATCTTATAGTATTATATAACTAATATTAGCAACTTTTCTTTTTACTATATATTCTAATATCTATCTATTTATATAAAAAATGGTACTTTTGGTAATCTATACCTTTTATTTTAATAATATTTAAATACTTATTTATTTATTCTATTTAGATTATCTATCCTTCTATTTAAATAGTTATATAATTTAAATTAGTAAATCTCTTAAAATTATAATTTAATATACTTTTTATAAAAGTA
>QAPF01000660.1:0-21571 GCA_004367935.1 Colletotrichum sidae | reverse complement strand
TAGTATAGTTTTAGTATATATTATATATTTTCTATAGAAATACTTCTTATAAACCTTATAGCTATAAATATATTAATATATTAGCTATATATAGCATAGGCTTATTATTATTAAAATATATAATATTAATAATAATTTCTATATTAAACTTATAGTTATTTTTAAAATTGAATTTAAATTAATAAAGTATATTACTATTCATTTTGTATCAATAATAATTCTTTATAACTATTTTAATCTTATTAGTAATCATAGTTTAGCTTATTTTATTACAAATATTCTTTAACGTTTAGATACTAGGATAATTAAATTTCTTATAGAATTACTATATTTCTATTTCTATGAGAAAATTAATAGTTTTATTCTAAAGATCTTTTTAAATTAAGAACTTTAAATACTTATTAGATCCCTTTATAAATAAAAATACTTTTTTTGATTTAATCTTATTATTAAGATGATTAAGGTAGATTTAGAGTTAACTTATATTAGGGAAACTGAGGAGAGATAGGATAATTATTAGTATAATATTAAAGTTAATATTTTCTAAAAGGTATAAATATTTATATTATACTAATGCTTATAATACTTTACCTATTTTTAAACTTTATATTTATTCTTAAAGTAGTCTTATTAAAGTAGATATTAAGTATAATCCTCTAGAGAGTTTTTAATTAATATATATTTCTTATAAATAGCTTTCTTATTCTTATTTCTAAGAGGATATTTTTTAATATAACTTTAGAAAACTTTAAAGTTAAATAGGTTTCTAATTTATTTAGTATTATAGAATAATAATATATATAGTTCTTGAAGATCTCTATAAACCTCTTAAGATTAATTATTACATTTCTACTATTTATAGTTATAAAGTAGATTATTATGAAGTCTTTATTTAATATCTTACTTATATTATTATATAATATCTCTATAGTTATTTCTATTAGTATAATATTATTAAGATATATAGTAATCTCTATTATTGATTCTATATAAATAATAAATATTCTTTTGAAGTAAATTATTACTACTTTATATTCTTAAGTAACATATTTTATTAATTAGTATTCTATTACTAATTTTAAATATATTTAGTATTTACTATATATATTTCTATTTTAAGGTTTCTTATAAGATAATCTTAAGTTATTATTCTTATTCAATTAATATAGAAATTAAGAGAGTTATTAGTAGTTGAAGTATTAACTATATTCTTAGCTATTATATATATAGCTAGCTATAAATTAATTATAATCTATAATGTGATTACTTTTTTATTTAAATTATTATTACTAGGTTCTAACAATTTCTGTAATCTATTTGTATAGCTTATCAATAATAAGCTTTATTTTAGTAATAATGTTATAGAAGATATTAATCATATTATATATTTAATATATAGTTATTTATATTTCTTTCTTACCTTTTTCTTGTAAGTCTTAAGGGCTCCAATAGATATATCTAAATAGGTTAATCCTTATTATTATTACTTTAGATACTTTAATTATATTAATATAATTATAATCTTTGATAAATAATTTAAGGTTTATATCCTTCTATTCATTATAATAATTATAATAAATAGTAAGAATTTTAGATTTATTTCTAATTATAGTAG
Organism: Colletotrichum sidae; assembly: GCA_004367935.1. Lineage (NCBI taxonomy): Eukaryota > Fungi > Ascomycota > Sordariomycetes > Glomerellales > Glomerellaceae > Colletotrichum > Colletotrichum sidae. The sequence continues at coordinate 19,956 of QAPF01000660.1, read as the reverse complement.
CTATTAAGGTAATTAAGAGGTTATTTTAAATTAGTATGACTAATATTCTATAATATATATATATTTATCTAGTTAATATATTATTAAATATTCCTCCTATAGAATTCTATCTAATATTATAGGTAATATATTTAGTAATAAATATCTATATCTTATTTTTAAAAATATTATAGTTTTTGTTTAGAGTTTTATATATTCAGTCTTCTTATTTGGTAGGTAGCTTTATATAATACTTAGTAAATGATTTTTATAATAGGAAAATATCTAGTTATATGTTATAGTTTATATATATTTCTATAAGTAAATATAGTTAAAAGAACTTAATAATATAACTACTAGTTTAGATTTAGCTTTAATTTAGAAGTATATAAAAGTTAATAAGTAATAGAATAATAATTAGATATATAAACTTATTAGTATAAGTCTTATAATGATTAGAAGGTTATAGTTTGATATATTAGTAGTAGTTTTAAAGTATTGAACTTACTATAGTAATACTTATAATATTAATTTATACTAACTAGGTACTAATAATACTACTAGTATATCTTAATTATACTAGCTATAGATATAAAAGAGAGTAATAGAAGACTAGTTAACCGTTTTATAATAATACTACTAATAAAAATAATAATAAGAACTATTTATAAACTACTTCTAGCTACTATCTGTTACTATACTTAACTCCTACAATTTTAATATAAATATCAACCTTATAAAAGTTATTAATAACTATAAGAATTATGACTACTTTTATAAGAGTCTAAAGAGGCTAGTTTTATATAAAAATAACTTTACTACTCTCTCTAGTCCCCTGAAGATAACTATAGCTATATTCAACCTTAATATATTATTAGAAGATAAAGCTATGAGTAGAACAAAAAAAAATTTAAAGTAATAGAGAAGAATCTAATACTTAAAAGTAGAATGTTTAAAGATAACTCTAAATACTTTAAATATATCTTAGAAGTAGCCTATTAAGTACTACTTTATTCTAAAAAGGTATATATATTAAAGTCTATTATAGAGGTTATTATTGGCTAATAGTAGGGAAGGTATAACTTAAGGTTAAATATATCGCGATTTAAAAACCTAAAGTAACTATAGCTATAGCTTTTAGTATAAGATAGATTAGGGCATAGGTCCTAGCTAGGAGCTAAATACTTTCTGTGTGAAGCTAAAGACTTATAGTTTTTATTTATATATATATATTATTTAATTAATATATTTTATTAAGTAATATTTTAATTTCCTTATAGAGTTAATTAAAAATAATATACTTTCTTAGGGATATCTAGTAGTTTCTTTTAAAGTATCTATGCAATTTTAGGGGTTTGTATAATCCTATTTATTATTATTCCTTCTAGTTAGAGCTTTTTCTTATAATAGAATTCTATATAAGAGTAATTATTTAAATATTTAATTTAGCTTACTATAGATTAGGTATTAATATATTCTTAATAGTTAATATTAATAGTATTATTTATATTAGAATTATATCTACTTTTAAGCTTTCTAGTGTAGAAGGTTATTATCTCTTAATAAATATAAACTTTCTAATTTATAAGAGTTATTTAATATATTTTAAGTTCTTCTTAATTCTTTATCTTAAATAATTGTAATCCTTCTAATTAACTTTAATACTTGCTACTATCTATCAATTTGATATTTTTTATTGAATATTTCTATTAGTTTCTTCTTTATAATCTTCTAACTTATAGAGAAATATATTTTCCTACTAATAAGGTAATTTTTAAATAATTATAATATTATTCTTTCTATTATATTCAAATATATTTCTTCTATATTTCAGAAACGTTTTTAATAAGTATCTTATAAGTCTTTAAAATAAACATCTTATTCTTTTTATATCTATATATAATAATAAATATATCTATTATTAATACTTATATTTCTATTAGAAAATATAATTTATTCTCCTTATTATTTAGATATTACTTTCTAATATATACTAATTAGTATCTTTATTTTAGTTTACTAGAATATTCTCTTATACTTATTAGTATAAATTATTATATTCTAATTATTCTATATCTCTCTAGGATTATTACTAAGATCTAATAAAGAAGAAATGATCTTAAGTAATAAATTAGAAGAATATTTATCATTAGTATAGTTTTATTATATTTTAATTATAAGTACTTCTCTAAAAGCTATAACTTTAGAAATAAACATATTTATTAGATAAATTATAACTATTAAATAGAAGTCTCTTTCTTATAAAACTCTATATATATCTTCTAATTAGAATTCTTAGAAATCCTTAGGGTAAATTTTATCTAATTATTATATTTAATAATATACTTAATGATATATTTGAATAGATATAGTTAGTTAGAACTAAGAATAATATTAAAGTTAGTATATCTATTAAACCAATTTCCTTAACTATAGCTATATATTATAGCTATATAAATATACTACTAATAGTAAATAGAAACAATAGGAAATAAAAACTAAAAACTATAAATTATTATTATATATAATTATTAGTATATAAAGTAGTATTTCTTCTTAATATCTTATAGAAAGTAATTTTAAAAATAATAACTATTATACTTATTAAATAAATAGTAATATCTATTTTATTAAGTTAATATATAGTAATTCATTTTTATACTATTTCTTATATTTCTCCTTCTTCCTTATATTTACAGTCTTACTATTAATTATTAAGAGTTTTCCCTTTTTAATCTCCTTTTTAGTAATTATATTTACCTAAAGAGTAATATATCTTAGTATCTATTTAGTTCTTCTTATTTTATTTAATAAGTAATATCAATAAGTCTTCTTATATTATTAGTATACTAGTAAATACTTGGGGAATTAAATATTTATAAAATACTTAGGGATAGGAGTAGTAGATAATAGTTTTATAATTTTTTTAGCTTTAGTATTATTTATCATAATACTATAAACTTCCTAGTTTTGTAAATACTTTTATAGGATACCTATTATAATTAGTTATAAAATATTTAAAAAGAAGTATTAAGAATACTTATAGTTATTTTATATTGCTAGCTTCTCTATACTACTTCCTAGGATCTCCTTATTAAATAAAAATAAAACCCCCTTTTAAAATTCCTACTTTTATTAATATAATATCTAGAATTAATTCAATTAGTAAAAATTAAATATTAAAGTTTAAATTACTTATAGCTTTCAGATTATTATTTTCAGGAGAAGGCTTATTATAATATTATAATGATTAAGTTAATTTCCTTATCATCTCTCTATCTATTAAATATAGATAAAATATTAGGAGATAATAATAAGGGATAGTAAACTACTATAGATCCTTATTTCCTATTCATATTAATTTTATTATATTTATTATTATACTTTTACCTCAATATGTTAGTAGAAATCTTAATTATTAGTTTGTTCTATAATATATAAGGGTTAAAACAAGTTAGCTTAAGGGTCAGCGCCCACTCAGCTAGATGATTTCCGCGGGGACTATTTCTATTATTAATATAAATATATTACCTCACTATTGGGTATATATATCGACAAGCTATAATCAGTAACCTATATTTCAATCCTATGTCTATATATAATAGAAAGTATATATATATTATATATATTAACCTTTAGCTACTATCTATAAGATAATAGAATAAAGAACTGAGTTGCAGTAGTATTAATAAGCTTAAATGCTATAGATATAGCTATATAGCATGGAGTAAGGCATTATTCCTTTAGCATTAATATCACTATTTATTTGCAAAAAACTACAACACCAACTTATAATATACTACTATATAAGTAAGATAGCTATACTTACCGCTATTATTATAATAGTATAAAAGAACTTGCTAGGTAGAAGATACTATTAAAATATTTTGAATAAAGTTAGACCTATTAGAGAAAAAGCTATTAGTACATCTATAAGTAGATATATTCTAGTTAAAGAAAGACCTTACTATTAGTATTTTACACCTTAATTATTATTAATTACCTATAGTAGTTCGTAGTAAGAAAGCTCATTATTTCTACAAGTACTTATATAAGGTATTAATTTAATAGCAGATAAGTATAACTGCTAACTAGCTGAAATATATATAAATATATATAAATATAGGTTTATTATTTAATGCTCTATAAGTATCCTGCGTAGAATATAGAATATAGGTTAAGAAGGAGAATTACTTATTTCACCTATTATATATAGATATAGGAATTTATACTTCTAATAAGTAACTAAAACCTGCCATTATAACTATAGAAAATAGAGAAGCAAATAGATATTAAACTAACTAACCCCTTCTATCTATACATATTAAGATAGAATATCTATATATAATTAAGACTACTCATATTCGTTATAGTATGTAGTATATCTTAAGTAGGTCTATTATCTAATAGTAATATACTACCCCTTACAACCTAAGGGAACTAATATCAAGCCTTAAAGCTATTAGGTATAATATTAGTAGTAGTACGTTAGGGGTTATATTTATAATATTTACTACCTTTAAGTATCTAAAAGATATTTCGCTTTCTTCAATATAGATAAGCCTATAAGTATAGGTATATAAGGATAGTTATATAAGTAATAGAGGCTAGATATCAAGACGTATTTATAGAGAAAATAAGTTTGTAGAATAGAAGTTTGCTCTAACTCTTATATTTAAAAACAATATATTAGAACTAATATATAATATCGAGAAAGTAGGTTGAATTCCTAGCTCTTAAAACTAGAAATCCTCTTTTCTTAGATATACTTAATATATAGAATATTAAGGGATAAAAATTACTTTTAGTTATTATAGCATACTGAATTTACTATACTACTAGATAGAAGATAAGGAGGTTCTATAAGCTTACTAATACTCTTATTTATACTATAGGATTTATAGTTATTCTATTATTCTATAGGTTAGATTTATAAAAGAAGAGGTTGCTAGGCCTATCTAGTATAATAGGATTATCCTCTTATAAAGTCTTTATTTATACCTTAGAACTACTTGTAGTTGTTTAATAGACAGATAAGATTTAAGGTTTAGCTATTCTAGTACAATATAATCTCTTTATAGGGTCCTAAGTAATAATAGTAGTAGTAATGACAATAATGACAAGTAGGCAAGTATTAATTAGTTTACTATAGAATACTTCTAAAATTTATACTACCTTATATACTATAGCTAGCTGGGGTCTATAGTACTTAGTAGAGGATTTTAATAGTAGTGTCTTTATATAGTTATTCCCTTCACCTCGACAATATGTTTACATATTGTGGGTTGTTGGTAGATGTCTCGTGGGACCTTGATAACAAACTTTACTCCTATAGTTGTAATGTTATGACTTTTTAAAAGTTTGTAGAATTAATAAAGTTCTAAATACTATGGATATTCTCAGGGATTTATTATTCTTATATAGTTTTAATATTTTTAGAGTTATAATAGATATCTTTGTCTATTTTAATAATAAAGCCTAGATATTTAGATATTTTAAAGAGAATTTGTATACTTCCAAATCTAAATATAAATGAGTTTTTTATAAGTATTTAAAGATTTAGTCATTACATCCTTATAATCAATTTTTCAATTTATAACTATTAATAAAGATATTATCTAAGTAAGTTATAATGAAGTTATTAAAGATGCTTTGGGGTAAACTATAATTATAGTATTAGGATATTATAAGTATATTTAATAGTTTGAAAAAGGTGATAATCTATTTAAATAAGTTAAAATATATCTAGAAAGTAGTTTTATATTTATCTCTCTTTATAATATAAATATTATAAAAGGTTATATAAATATGAGCCTTTATGAATTATATTATTTTAAATAGTAAGCAAAGTATCCTTCAAATTAATACTAAGAGGTAATAATTATAAATACAAATAGTTTCGAAAGTATAGTAATTTATATAGAACTACCATTTTCTCCTAGGTCTTTCAATAAGAAGGATAGGTATTCTAATTATAAATAGGCTAGTCTAAATTTAACTCTTATCTATTAGATTTATAATTTAATGTTAGATTTTAAAGAGGTATTTCCTTAGTATATTATAAAGTAACTCTTATAGTAAGTCTAGCTCTATTCTATTAAAACTCTTTTTAACTCAATATAATACTTAAGAAGTTCTTAATAAAGTAAGAGGCTGGAAGGTTTACTTTTATTAAAGAAATCTATAAGAAGTATATAAATAGTTAACAATATAAATATTAGTCATTCTGAGGCAATTTGTAATATAGCTTTTAGAATTATATTGATTTATAATAAATTGATTATTAACTACTTATATCTCTTTTTCTATCAGTTAAAAGACATTATAATTAGTACTTTGATAAAGTCTATTAATCTATCTATATATCTCTCTCTTAATGTATTACTAATAGTTTAGATAGTTAGACTACTAACTAGATCGATCTTTATCTAATTCTTTTTGAGATTTAAAATAACCTTTTTATACTATAACTATAACTTCTTAAGGATACATAAGTATATTACTCTTGGGACTATATAGAATAAAGTTTTAAAAACTTACTTCTTAAGATAGATATATATTTAAATTATCTTAGTAATATAAGTTTCTAAAATTGGTACTTAGGATAATATCTAATTGGTATAATTATAATTATATAATTAATATAAAGTTACACTACTTTCTAAACTCCTTACTAATTACTCTATCATAATTATAATTATCATTAATTTAGATAGAAATAAAAGACTTATTATTTATTAACATAGAAATTAAAAACGGTAGATGATCTATTTATCCCTATATTGCTCTGATTTCATTTATTGTTATGGTATTATTATTAGTAGTTATACTAATTTGCCCCCTAGGGAGGTTTATTTCAAAGGCTAGGTTTTTTCCTTTTTATCTATAGTTTATTTATCTAATTATAAAGTCTGAATATTGATATTAGAATTTAGTAATAAGTAAGTAGGATATAATTCATATGTAGTAGTAAAACAGTCTTTAATATTATAATATATATAAGTATTAGTTTATATATATATTTAAAGAATTATAGAGTCTACTTATTAAGTCTTATATATATTTATAATAGAATTTGACTAAAGCCTATTAATTATAACTATCTATTTACTTAGGTCTTTAGAATAGGGAGGAGTAGTATTATAGTAGTATTATATTAGTATAAAAGTAGCTTAAGTTATTCCTATATTTATTATCTATATATTTATACTCTAATGAATTATTAGTTCTAACCAAAATAAGTATTATAACTTACTATAATTCTATAACTTTATATTAAAGATCTCAAAGTTTATTATAATTATATAGTAGATTTAGACTATAGTATAATAATTTGTCTAATTAATATTATAATTAATAGTAATTATCAAGATTTAATAGAAGAGGGTTGGTAAGAAATAGTTTAGCTAGATATTCTCTACTTAGCAGTATCCCTCTATCTAATGTATAGTTAATTGAAATTTAATAAAGAATTTAGTAAATATCTCTTGAGACCTTTAATAGAAATAGCAAATCTTCTAAAAGGTTAAAATATTATAGTAGGAGTTCTTATAATACTTAGGAAGATATTAGAAGAATATCTTGATATTTGAATTTTACTAAAGCTTTTTTATTATATAAAAGTTATTAACTTATATTAAAGACTTTAAGTAACAAGTTATTTCATAAGAACTATTAGAAGTTTTCTAATTTCTTAATAGGAGCTTAATAAACTTTTGATTTATATTATATAGTTATTTTCTATATAGGAAAGTAGAGAGTATTATTATGAAAAGAGGTATTAATAAGAAGTAATGTCTTTTTCTTTAGAATACATTTATTACTTATAAGGCTATTTTATAATCTTATTCAAAACAGAAAGGTTTTGGGAGGGATTAGTTTTTATTTCTATTAGATTAATCTACTATTAGTCTATTAGAATTCGTATTAGAGGTCCTAGAGTATTAGTATTTACTATCATTCTTTAATATTTTCTATTTCTTTTATATAGTTTATTATTTACTATTAAGTTAAATTTAAATAAGAAGTTTATTAACATTAGAAGTTAGCTATAAGAGATATTTTAATAGTATGTCAATAAGATTATAATATATTTGAAGAGTTTATACTTAAAGTGAAAACTCTACAATAAACTATGGGAATAGTAGTTATATAGAATTCTAATAGTACTGTCCAATATAAGCTTTAAGGCTTAGGTTTAGAATAATAAGTTAAATAATTAATAAAATACTTTAGTAGTATGAAGAACTTCCATTTTCAACTTAGTTATAAAACTACTAATCTGTTTAAAGGTCTTTTTATTACTAAAAAAACTAACATTATAGATTATAGCAATTAATAAAAGGATTCTTAGATATATATTTTATTTGTATTCAGAAATCTACATAATATAGTAACTCAATGAATTAAATACTCTTACTATTTTAATTATTAAGGTAAAGTGTTTGGTATTATTATAAGCTACTTAATAAACTATCTTTAGCAGTTATTTTATTATTATACTAGAAATAGATTCCTTAGTAAATATATTTAATAGAAATAAAGTATATGGATTTGACTTAGCTATCCAAATTTAATATACCAACTACTAAATAATATACTTTATAACAATTCGAATAGTATGGATATATATATAATTATAATATATAAGTATCTATAATTGCTAATTAGGATAAGAAAGTAAATAAGGGTATTGCATGATTAATAATATACTTTCAAGAAACTTTAAAGACAATATTTCAATAAAGCCGTTTAAAATTCTTGGTTTCATATCTTTGTTACTCAAAGTAATATAATATACTAATTAAATTACTTAACATTATAGTATAGAGAAACGTTTAGAAAAGGTTTCCCATATCTCAAGATTATAATAAAGCTTTTTATTACCAATTAGGATCTATAAGTCCTGATCTATAGTAATAGTAATATTAATTAAAAACCTGAGGAATACTAGAAATATCTTGTAGCTAAGAAAATACACCTATTTAATATATAAATAATATCTCTCTTCTTATTATAAGGGTAGAGACGTAATAAAAGTAATATGATTCTAAAAGAAATTTCTTATAAGATATAAATAGAAAGTTTAACTAGTATTATTCAAAAAAAACTAACTTATTAATAAAACCCTTAAAGACAGAAAAATAGATCAGGAATAATATATTTGAGAAATACAGTTTATATTAGTCAAATCTTAGAAATTAGTACTATATCTATAGGTTTTATATTATTCAAACTGCTTAAAATAACATCTTATATAGTATACGGAGCTATACTTAGTTATATATAGAATATATTTAATTCTATCTTCTAATTATATATAATACTTCAGTACTAGTAGTATCTATATAGTTTACAAAGTAAGAGCTAACTACTAGGTATAACTTCCTTTAAAAGCTTTCTAAGAAGCATGTGACTACAAATAGATTAGAGACGTTTAATATAACTAGTGATTCTATCTTAAAGTAAACTTTATATTCAATGTTGATTAGTTAGAATATGGCTTTCAAAAAAGTAAATAGAAATATATATCTTAAAGTGGGCTAGCTACTTATTGATAAATCTTATATTTATAATAAGAACGAAGTATATATAATTATAGATATAGAAATAAACTAAGGCTATTCTTATAATATTATTTCTTTAAATAGTATTACAGAGTTTCTAATATAATGTCTATTAACTGAAGAGATAAATTAGTATAAACTATATATAAATACTATAGCCTATAGAATTTCAAGCTAAAGGTTATATAATAACTTATTCTCTTATTTCACAGCTTCTCTATAAGTATTAATAATTATTCTAATATCTATAACGTCTTTCTTTTCATTCTAAGTATATAAAATAGAAAGTTTAAAGTAGATGCCTTTAGAACTAAGATTCAGATTCAAATTCTTATATCTAGAAGTTTCATTATTATATTCAAAGACTTTAATACTAATACTCTATTAACACTTCAGATATAAAATAAAGTCTTCAAATATTTTCATTACAATAACTTAAGTAGAATTCATAAAATAGAAGTCTTAAGAATTATTAAAAGTCCTACTTATAAATATTAGAGTTAAAATATAGTTCATATAATCCTAATAAGAAGAATAGAATGTAAAAGTAACATATTTCCTAAAGATAATATATAAGATATTTTTGTATTCTATATAGTAGATCTTCTTTTTAGCCTTATTAATGATATAAGTCTTTCTTATTTAACATAAGAAATCAATATCTAGCTAGCTTTTATCTTTTTATTATAAGGATGATAGGTTTAAATCTATTATATATAATTAGGAGGCAAAGTCTAGTATATCTTATATCTAACTAAATATAGTAATATATACCACACAAAGCTTTACTTTAAGTTGTTTAAATAAGATAAGGCTTATAGATATAGTACTAATATCTAAAGTTTAATTAATATAAATTCTACCTCTTAAATATATTATTTATAGTATTCCTCTTTAGTCTTAAAAGCTCTATTTATAAACTAGTCTTTTTAAATAATAGTAATTAAACCTTCTATTTATATTTTATAAAAAACTCTCTCTATTATCTTATTATACTTATTAAACTTCTATTCTTATAATAAGAAGAATAATACTATTAATAAGTAATTTAAATACTCCTTATTAATTAGAAAGTATTTCTAATACCTCTAAAGCTATTATTTAATCTTATTATTACTATAACTTAAAGTTTATAAGTTCTAATTAGTAGCTAAAAGTCTAATTAGTATCCTCAAATATTAAAAACCGTTTTTAAAATTTCTTCTCTTACCATAACTTCAAATAATTAAACTAGTCTATTATATTAATCTAAGTAATAAGAGTGCTAAATTAATAATTTTAAAATGGCTTTATTAAACTTCTTTTTATAATTTAAAATCATAAACTTCTATATATTATAGTTTATATATAGTTACATTATTTTACTAATTAGAAGATATATTATTTATTAATTATTATATTAAATTCAATTAGTAAGGTGAGGTTCATATATTTTACTACTACTAACTATATTTATTACAAACTCTACTTAAAATATAATAATAAGATAACTAATAAAAATAGCCTTTTAACTAGCTTAAGATAATGCTAAAAACTCTACTTTTATTATTAAAATAATAACAATATCTTAGTTATTTACTCACCAAACTATTAGACTTCTAAAGAAATATATAAGATATATTTAAAGCCTCTTCTAATTATTACTATTATCTATCAAATTAATATCTATAATACCTATAAAGTTATTAAATAGATTACTAGCCTTATAGCCAAACTTAAAGTAGAAATTCTTTATCTTATTAAAATATTATATTATTTTCTTAGCTTTCATATAATAGTTATCTAAAACATTTTAATCAGAAGATAACAATTAGCTTATTAAATAAGTAATATTTAGTCTTATTATAACTATAACATAATTAAAAAATTAATATCTTATTAATAATATTCAGTCTCTATATAAGAAGCTTAATTATATTATAATAAAAGCTCTTTAGTTTTAGAAGGGTTTTAGAATATTTAATATATTACATGTACTTTATAAGATACTTAAGAAGCTTTTTAATATATACTACTTCTAAGAGCTAGAACTATTATACTACTTAATTCTAAATAACCTTAATACTAAGAAACTATTATATATCTTTACTTCCCTTAAGATGATATTTCTATTAAAAGTCTGCTAATAATATAAATACTATAGATATATCTTCTAAAAGAAGAAAGAATATATAATTATTAATATAGAGAAAAAGGATAAAATACCCATTAAGCTAGTAATATAAGTCTCCTATAATAAATTTAAAATTAAAATACTTAAAGCCTATTTCTAAATAGTATTATAATAAGAAATAAACCTTTAAAAACTGTATAATACTTCATAAAAATAGTAAAGCTTACTTAATATTTAGTAACCTAATAATATCTCTATATAAACAACCTCATCAAACGCTATATATATAAAAATATTAACTAGATTATATTAAAGTAATTCAAGATGAAAGTAGTAAGTAATTACTATAAAGGTTTAAAATAACATACCTATTAGAATAGCTATATAAATCTTATAGTTATCATATAACTACTAATCTCTATAAATAACTAATTAAACCTTAACTTTCAAAAGGCGCCTATACTTATTAAGCTTATAAATATAAACTTAGTAATATTCCAAAACTTTCAAACCCCTTATAAAAGCCTTATTAATCTCATTCCAAAACTATAATATAATATAATACTTAAGATAAGTCTATTTAGTTACTACTATAGCTTAATATATAGATAAGTAAATACTACTAAATAGAATATCAATAATAATAATAGCCTCTATTATGAAATTCTTAGAATAAGGGCCTTTCCCATATATACTTTTAATACTCTCTAATATCCAATTTGCCTTATAATTAAAGTTTATTATTAGAAGTTATAATATTTATATTTTAGAGTCCTTAAGAAGATTAAATCCCTAAGACTTCTTTTAATTAATTGTTTATACTATTTTATGCCTACAAACAGAAATATCTTAGAGTATTTTATAATAATTGAAAAGTATTAATCAAAAAAGTAGCTTTAAATAAAGATCTCTTAGCTATTCTAATATAATATTTTATCTATTTCTCACACTTAACCCTCTCTAGAAATACCTAAATCCCTTACCCCCTATAGTCTTATCTATATAAATAAGATTAGAATTAAATATAGTAGGTAACTCTAAGAAGATTAATTTCGCAATTTTAAATAATATCTTATAAAACTTAAAGGCAGCTACTATATAGATATAAGACTTCAGATTATTATACCTACCTTTTATTTTAATGTGAATTACTTCATCAGAGTCTTTAAAAAGACTCAAATAAATAGTTAAACTAACTTAAAATAACTCTACTATAGTTATTTACTCTCATAATTTATAAGAAGCTTTATTCAAATCAAACTCTTTAAAGTTATCTTATAAAAAAGCTAAATTCCTATTGGAAAAACGTTTTATTAAAAAAGAAATTATAAGTCATTATAACTTTATTTCAAAATAGATTTTACATTTAGTATTAACTAGTTAGAATATAGCTAACTCAAAAGCTAATAAAGATATACTTCTTAATATATATCATATAATTGTACTTAAATTTCTATTAACAATAGGAATAAAATATCTATAGTTATAAATATAAAAATAATTAAGTCTAAGCTTATAGTATTATCTTTTTCAGCCACTTCATGAAACCTCTAATATAATTTCTACTAGTCTTAAAATATATTAGCATTTAATTATAAAGAAATACTACTATCTATAAAGTTTTAGACTAGAATATATAACGCAATTTACTACTTCCCTCTTATAATTCTTTTCTATATTTCAATAACTACTTTGAAATACTTAGCACTTCTATTTTAATTCTAAATATATAGAATAAATAAGTTGAAATATATATTTTAAGAACTTAAACTGTATTCTAGACTCCTATATCTAGAAACCTCATCATTATACTTAGAAACCTTAATATGAATACTATATTAATACTTAAGAAGTATAATAAAGCTCTTAAATATTCCTATAATCATAATTCTAATATAATTAATAAGATAAAAATGTCAAAAATCATTAATAGCTCTATTTATAGATATTAAAGCTAAAATATAAATACTATGGTCTTAATAATAGGGGAAGAGTTTTAAAATTAATTTATTCCCCTAGAGAAATATATATAATATTTTTATTTTCTATATAATAAATTATAAATTTTGCCTTACTAATACTATAAGTTTGATATACTTCCTAAATAGGCTAATACTTATTATATTTTAAATAGCTATTAATAATATAAATATTTTATATAATTAAGATACAATAATTAGGAAAGTTTCTATTAAAATACCATAACTACTAATACTAAAACTATTGATTACCTTTTAGAAGTCTTCACAAAGTATTTATACTATATTACTAATAGTAGTATTATCTAAAGGAAAGTTTATATTATATCAATTTATATTATCAAAATAATTAATCTTTTATAAAATATATAATATTTAAAGACTTATTAGTCAGGTTAAATATTAATAGCTATAATTTCAAAGAATTACTTCTCTATAATTAAAATAAGTAGTTTAACCTAATATCCTACTAATAGCCTTATTTTTATAGCTACTAACAAGAGACGACGTTTATAGTTAAAGTAATATAAAAAGTAATATTTTATCAATATAATTTAACTTCTTTACTTTTACTAATTATAATAAAAATCCCAGTATCTCTATAGGTTTTATTAGATATAAGCTTAATATTATACTAAATATAGTCTCTTATAAAAACCTCTTAAAGAATTTTAAAATATTCTATATCCCGAAAGATATATACTAAAATATTAAAGTTAAAAATAAGAGAGTCTTAAAAAGAATATTATTCCAGTCTTTCTTTAGAATATACTTACTATATAATATTATAGCTATTTTAGTTAGAAGGCTAATTATATAGTTATAATTATTTAAAACTCTAAAATATCTCTAAGAAGTCTAAATCTAAAACTAGTAATTATTCGATTCTCTCCTTAGTAGAAGTATTCAATACTTTGCTTTAATAGACTAACTAAAGGTATATATAATAATAATATATTAAAATAGAGTTTAATTTATACTTTAGAAGGTATAAAAGCTTATTTAAATTCTAAAAGTATCCCTTATTACTTTAAATATCTAAAGTAGTAGCTAGAATTTCTACTATAATTTCAGAAATACTATAGTTAATCTTACTATATCAGAAAGCTTAAGAGAAATATTGAATTACTTCTGTAATAACCAAAATAACTTTATTTAAAAATATAAAACCTGAATAACTATAAGTTATAAATATATAGCTCTATATATAAGACTTGATTAGTAAGAAAACTAATAGGATTATAAAATGATAAGTTTAAAATATTCTAATAATAGAAAAAAATATAATTAACTACTTAAGCCTGATATGAAATACCTTATTATTTATAAAATTACACTTTAATTACTACCTTTATAATAAGATACTTGAATCTAAAAGACTAAAATATCTTATTATATATTAAAATAATATTTTACAAATATAGATTATTTATAATATTAAAATAAATATAAAGATTAGCAATCTCTATTACTATATCTTCCTCTATATAATAATATTAATATTAAAGTACCTTACTTATATATCTAAAGGTCTAAGTTATTATATAGACTTAATTTAACTACTTATATCAATATCTCAAGCTTTTAGGATATAGAAACTATAGAAAGTTATATAAACCTTCAGATTTCTTTCTATAAGATTTATAATATTCTTTATATAAACATCTTTAGTAATATCTATTAAGAATTATCAAACTTCTTAATAATCTCTTTCTATAAAAATAAAACTCTTAAAAATACCTAATTTAGATATTTTAAAAACTTATTAATACTACTTAGCCTTTAGAAAGGTATTTAAGAATAACTCTTAAAAAACTCTAAAACAGACTTTAGTAAATAATTACCTTATAATTTAAGGAATCCTATAAATTACAAGCCTTAGCTTCTATTTAAATGGTATTATATTAAATAAGCTACTAATTAGTTCTTTTAAAAACCAAAAACAAAGTATTTTCAATAGAGGTCTTAGCAAATAAAAATATATTAAATTATTAAAATATATACTTTTAGTCTAATAACTCTTCAATAGTATATGACTCTTAATTATTACACATATTTAGGAGGTAAAATCTAGCATATATTATTTATAATTAAATATAGCTATATGCGCTATATAAGACTCTATTTTAAGTAGTTTAAATAAGATGAGGCCTATAGAGACAGTGCTGGCGCCTGAGGTTTAATTAGTATAAATACTACTTCTGAAGCGTTTTATTCCTAATAAAATCCTAGAAGAAGTAATAATAACTAGTCTTATTAGTTATGTAAGTTATATAGTAGCCACTATTGATTATTAGCTCTTACTACTAGCTATTAATGACTAGTAACTATGAATAACTACTAATAGATATAACTAGCTAGCTAGTATTAATGTTATTATTCTATTATAATATATATTCGAGAAAGTATGACAAATAGACCTATTCCTTCTATTTATAATAAAGATAATTATTTTACTTATTAGCTATCATATTAACTAAGTATATTATTACTACCTAAAGTTTCTTTTATTTCAATAATTCCTTAATATTGGTATTATAGGATTTATAGGGCAAGAGCTAACTATTAAATATAGCTTTCCTTAAAGGGTTCCTAGGAGGTATATGTATTTTAATAATCTAAGAGTTTCAATTAAACTAATTATTATTTTTATTTCAAGCCTTATATTCTGCCTAAATAGACTTATAATTACTATATTTCCAATAGCTGGTAGTAATATAAACATCTTATATAATTAAGATAAAATGATTCAGATTCTTTCTATAAAGATATTTCAGTTACTAGGATTAAAGTTATTCTCAATCTTTAAGAAGTCTTGAAGTTATATCTATAATATATTATTAATAATCGTAATATTTAAGAGAAAGCTTGGATTTTATAGACTATATTATTTCAATAGTTAGTGTCTTATAGAATATATAGTATTTAAAGACTTATTAAATATATCAAATATTGATAGTTAGTATTTGAGGGTGATTATTTCTTTTTAGTTAAGAGAAGTATTATAGTCTGATATCTTATTAGAAGTTTAACCTTTATAGTCTTTAATAGAAGATAAGATTTACAATTAGAACAATATAGAAAGTAATATAAAAGAAATATAATTCAATCTCCTTATTCCTAATAACTTTGATCAAAACCTTATCATCTCTATAGTTTCTATTTAATATAGATTTTAGACTATATGAAATACAGTTTCCAATAGAAATTCCCTAGAGAACTATATAATACTTGATATTTTGAAAGGTATAAACTGGAATATCTGAATTAAGAATAGAAGAGTTTTTAAAAAGAATATAACTAAGGTCTCTCTTAAGAGTAAGTTTACTATATATTTGTTTGTCAGACGAATATCTATATACTTACTATTATTTAAGACGCTACTTCTTCTGTCGAAGTCTCAATCTAAAGTAAGGAATTATTTGATTTTCTTTTCAATCAGAATATTTATTATTGAATTCTTATGAGTTAGTCAATGATATATACAGTGATAATATATTAAGGAATACGTAATATTATATTCTCTAAGATATAACAGTTTATTCAAGTTCTGAGAATATATTCTATTATTATAAATATATAAAATACTAGCTGGGACTTTATTGAAGGATTAAAGATATTATTATTAGATTTGCTATATCCAAAAACCTTAGAGAAATATTATATGAACAGAAAGTATTGAGTGTAAACAGCTATAAACTAAGATATAAAGTTTTATGATTAAGACTTTATCAGTAAATGAGCTAATAAGATTTATAAAACTATGTATACAAAGCGTTTTAATAGTAAAGAAAATACGGTTAATGATTTAAGTCTTACATATAATATCTTATTACTTTTAAGAATTGTACTTTAACTAATACTTTTACAATACAATATTTCATTGAAGACTAAGATGTCTTATAGTATCTTCGGATAGTATCTTCGAAATATAAGTTATCTATTATATGAGAATAAATAAAGAAATTAACTATTTAAATAATTATATCTTCTTCTATATAGTAGTATTCATTCTAGAATACCTTACTTCTATATTTCAAAATTCAATTTATTATATAAACTCATTTTAACTACTTACATTAATTGTTTTCAATTCTTAGAATATATTAAGTCTAGGGGACTATGTAGATATTTAGACTTTCCCTCATAATATTTATAATACTTCTTATATAAACTTCTTTAGTAATATTTATTAAGTGTTATTGATTTTCTTTATACTTTAGTTTTATAAATATTAAGTCTCTAAAAATATCTAATTTATATATTTCCATAATCTATTAATATTATCTATTATTGAGAAGGCTATTAAAATAGAACTCTGAGAGACATCTTGAGATAGAATTTCGATAAATAGTTATCTTAGAATTAAAATTATCTTATAAGTTATAAGTCTTGACGTTTATCTAAAAGTATTATATTAGGTAAATTACTAATTAGTTTCTTGAAAGTTAAAATAAAGTATTTTGATAAGTATTCTAATATTTAAATATATAAAAATATCATATGTTGTACTTCTGACTTTCTACTTAAGATAGTAGTTTAATATCTAGCTAGTCTTTACTTTTTTATAATAAGAGTAGTAGGTTTAAATCTTATAGTAAGTAATTATAACTAATAGCTATATACTTTCTAGTTATATAAACTAAATATAGTAATTACTACTAGCTATTAACTTTTACTAATAGCTATTATAATAGCTAGTAACTATTAATAGCTAGTAATAGATACTACTAACTAGCTAGTATTAGTGTTATATAATCATAATCCTCAATAGAATAACTATAATAAGTAGGCTTATATTTTCCCTATTTACTATATATTATATTTAACTAGTTATATTATTACTACTCTAGATTTCCTCTGTTTGAATCATTCCTTAGAACTAGTAGTATTTATATGGTAAATAAGGTAAGAGCTAATAACTAGGTATAACTACCTTTAAAGGGTCTTAGAGAGGTATATAACTTTAAATAGATTAAAGACTTTTAATATAACTACTTGATATATTTCTAACTTTTTTATAGTAAGAGTAGTAGGTTTAAATGTTATAATAAGTAAGTATAACTAGTAGTTATAGCTATTCTAGTTATATAAACTAAGTATAATAACTACTACTAACTATTAGCTTTTACTAATAGCTATTAATAGCTAGTGACTATTAATAGCTAGTAATGAGTAATACTAGTTAGTAGTATGTATTATATAACAACCTATTATAATCTTTTAAAAAGTAACTATAATAAATATAGATGTAACCTTTCCCTATTTATTAGTTATTATATAAACTAAATATATTGACTACTTAAGACTTTCTCTACTTAAATAATTCCTCAATATTAGTAGTATCTATAGAGTAAATAGAGTAAGAGCTGACTACTAAGTACAGATTTCTTTAAAGAGTCCTAAGAGATATATTATTATAAATAGATTAAAAGGTTTTAATATAACTATATGTATTTCTACCCAAAAAGCTTTTATAATATTATAAGATTCCCACTTATAATCTATAGCTTAGGAGATATAATCTGATATATACTTTATATAATTTAATATAATTATATATATTATATAATATTCTATTTTAAATAGTTTAAATAAGGCGAAGCTTGTAGAATAAGCACTTGCGTCTAAGGTTTCACTACTATAAGCTCTATATCCTAAGCGTATTATTCCTAATACTTTCTCAATAAAAGAAGCTTTTATCGAATTAATTATATTATCATTATTAGATCTAAAGTCGCTTGCGAGGCTATAGAAGTACCAGGTATCTTATAGGAATATTATTAGTTCATCTAGAGGGTAATATATACTATATGTAATCTTGCTATATAAATACAAAGTAGTATTCTAATTATTTATTATTATTATTCCTATATTATATAGTATGAAGTATTATATAAAGCTCTAGATCTATAGTATAGTAATTACTTACTAATTACTATATAATTAACTATGATTAATACTAAGTATTTAGTATCTATTACTAGTAGGATATAGAAGGTATACTACTATATATATAGTAGTATATATAGTTACTATATATACTATAGTATAATATAATTAATATTAGTAATTTTTCTTATTATTATATATTCTAATATCTATCTATTTATATAAAAATTAATACTTTTAATAATCTATACTTTTTTACTTTAATAATGTTAAAATACCTATTTATCTATTCTATTTAAATTATCTATTCTTTTATTTAAATAGTTATATAGTTTGAATTGATAAGTCTCTTAAATATATAATTTAGTATATTCTTTATGAAAGTATTAGTAATATTATTATTTCTATTAATTTATTATACTTTATA